>JASGXE010017746.1:0-31774 GCA_030068105.1 Sinentomon sp. SZTP_YWyxl
GGAAATTTCCCGGGAATTTTCCCAATTTTCCCGGGAAAATTGGGAAAATTTGGAATTTTCCCGGGAAAATTGGGAAATTTCCCGGGAAAATTGGGAAAATTCGGAATTTTCCCAAAATGGGAAATTTCCCGGGAAATTTCCCAAGTTGAATTTTCCCGGGAAATTTCAACCACTACCTACGGGACTGTAGATCAGTTTGGAAATTTTAAAAGATTTTGAGAATCGATTCGAATATTTTTCGAATCATTGGAAAATCCCGAATCGAATCATTTCGAATCGAATCCTTTCCTTCGAATCTCGAATCCTGGTTCGAATCTTGCCACATTTTTCGAATCGCATCTTTTCGAATCGAATCTGGCAAGATTCGCAATTGTCGAATCGAATCAAGATTCGCCCAGCCCTAGGCCAGATAATTTTTCCCAAGGCTTTTAATATCGGCAGCTCGATGCTCTTTTTCCTGGTCTTTTTCAGCGATTGAGTGTTGCAATAAAGTTTGAAAACCTGTTATACAGCATTTCTAACCCCATAGCATGCCAGTAATATCTCAAGTAATTGGCCGACAGCATTTCTGACACCATGGCATGCCAATAATGGGGATTCCAGGTGATTGGAAATGCACATCGGTGATTGCCTTCTGCTGTTGTTTATGGCAAGCACCCACCTGCCATGCCCGCCAGCTGAGGAGAGCAGAAAACGATATTCAGACAAATATCTAGTAGGGCTGTGCGAATCTTGATTCGATTCGAGGATTCGATTCGACAATTGCGAATCTTGCCAGATTCGATTCGAAAAGATGCGATTCGAAAAATGTGGCAAGATTCGAACCAGGATCCGAGATTCGAAGGAAAGGATTCGATTCGAAATGATTCGATTCGGGATTTTGCGATGATTCGAAAAATATTCGAATCGATTCTCAAATCTTTTAAATTTTTCCAAATTGATCTACAGTCCCGTAGGTATGCCACTACCTGGAACCAAACAGAGCTTACAAGTGTCACTGAGCAATGCCCACAATAAAATTCATGTTTACTATCCTGTAGGACTGCGTGAATCGTGATTCGATTCGAGGATTCGATTCAAAAATCGCGAATCTGGCCAGATTCGATTCGAAAAGATTCGATTCGAGACATGTTGAGGGATTCGAATCAAGATTGGAGATTTGAAGAAAATGATTCGATTCGAAAGGATTCGCTTCGAAATTGGACAACTGATTCGGATTCGATTCGAGATTCGAACCTCAGGGATTCGATTCGCAGGATTCGATTCGAAAGCCGATTCGCACAGCCCTAATATCTAGCACAGTATTCCTTTGTTAGGTTGGTACCTGGTACCTCCAGGCATGCAGGAAGTCTGTTTCTGCAGAGGGGGTAAGATTTTATCGACGGGCCAGAGGCAACCGTGAGGCGGGGGGTCTGGGGGCGGAGCCCACCAGTTGCCGGAGTCTGGGGTGGAGCCCCAGCAGGGGGTGTAATGTAACTAAAATGCTGAACCTGCTTGTCTTGCTGGTAATGGTCAAATGGGGTGGTCTCTGAAAACCGGACAGCCGGACAGGACTGCCGGACAGCCAGACCGGACCGCCGGACCGACCCGGACGGGTTAGGATAGGTTAGATTAGGTTAGGATAGACTATCCTTATCCTAATCTAACCTAACCGAACCGGTGATCCCTGAAAACCGGACAGCCGGACAGGACTGCCGGACAGGACCACCGGACCGACCCGGATGGGTTAGGTTAGGTTAGATTAGGTTAGGATAGTCTATCTAAACCTAGTCTAACCTAACCTGACCTGTCCGGGTCGGTCCGGCGGTCCTTTCTGGCTGTCCGGCAGTCCTGTCCGGCTGTCCGGTTTTCAGGGACCACCAACCTAACCCGTCTGGGTCGATCCGGTGGTCCTGTCCGGCAGTCCTGTCCGGTTTTCAGGGACCACCGTCAAATGGGTTTTTGGTTGTTGTTAGATTAGGTTATCTTAACCTAAGCTAATCTGACCTCACCAAACCCTAACCTAACCCTTCAAGACCTTACCAGCAGGACAAGCAGGTTCAGCGTTTTAGTCAGTTACCCAGCAGGGTTCCAAGTGCAGCGCCCCTGGCAGAGGGCCTAACTAAAAAAAAAAACAAAACAAAAAAAAAAAACTTGAGCCAAAAAGAGGTAGGTACCTAACACCAAGAAGCGGCAGAACAACTGCTTCCACAATTTCGTGCAAAGCTATAAGCACCAGGAAAATGAACTAGGTACCGTCAACTGGGGCTATTCTGAAAATGCGACGCAAATATGAAAATCTGTGGGGAATTTTGAAAATGTTCGCTGACTAATTTCAATTAGTTCCTTGAGTTGAGCTAAAGTTTCTCATCAAAAAGATCATGTTGTTGATGATATATTTTCGGAAAAATAATGGTGTTTGACTTATAAATTCTTATTTTTTTGCCCATTGTTTTTAGTGGGGCAATTATGAAATTTTTTTTTGCAAAAAAATAAAAATCAGATTTTTTTTCAATCGTCAGTTTTTTCAGCAATGTGAATAACTTGTGAGTATTTCAACTTCTCAACATGCCTTATGTTACTTTAGTTACAAAATGGTAAGTTTTTGACTCCAGGCAATAACTGAACTATTATCAAGCAACATTATTGTCCAATGAAGCCACATTTGCTGCAATTTTCAGGGGCAAATCTGAAACACCTGGGGCAAATCTGAATGTCTGCAGATCCATTTCACCGACACCATTATTCGCTGGTATCATGCCCTCTTGATTTATTGGCTAGGTTGGTCTCAGAAACAAAGGTCTCAGGCCAACTTTGTTTCGTTTTTCTTTTTTGAAGAGTACAGAATTTTTAGCCTTGATATTGAGTCTCAATACTGTCAGGTAGGCCTACGTAGGTATTGAGCTGAGTGCTATTATCTTCTGGAGTTGATTGGCAGCCTTGTTCGGAAGGTAGCTATGGTACGTAACTATAAGCCAAAACGTGTGAAGGCATACAGCAAGGATGATCTTGCAGCTGCTGTAGCTGCAATCGGGAAAAAGGAATTGAAGTTTTCCACTGCTTTAGAGAGATCTGTCAATGGTAGAGCCAAAGCTGCTCGACAGACAATCTTCAGAAATGAGGAAAAGGCCATTTTTGTCGACCACCTACTGCAGCTTGGTAATTGGGGGTTTCCAATGAACATGTTTAACCTACGCCTTATGGTAAAGTCATATCTTTGATGGAAGCAGCAGAAATGTTGAATGCTTCAAGAACAACATGCCTGGTGAAGAATGGACGAGGAGTTTTCTGAAGCGCTACAAAAATCGCATCACACTTCGGGCGGCCCAGAACATCAAGCCTTCACGTGCCGCAATTTGTCGAGCAGATGTCGACAATTTCTTCTATGAATACGAGAAAACAGCTCAAGATATTCCCCCAGCAAATGTCTGAACTACAATGAGACGAACCTTTGCGACGACCCCGGAAAGTCAAAATTCATCTTCGAGAAGCGCACAAGACGGCCAGAATGGGTCATCAACTCCACCAAGACATCAATCTCTGTGATGTTTTCTGAGACAGCAGATGGTGAAATCCTGCCACCATACACAGTTTATGCTGCTGAGAATCTGTACCATGCATGGAGACAAGGGGGCCCCCAAGGAGCATTTTACAATCAGTCAAAGTCGGGGTGGTTCGACATCCCTTGCTTCACCGATTGGTTTTTTTCCGTTGTTATTCCCTGGGCAGAGGCAAAGGATGGACCAAAGCTCGTCGTTGGAGACAATCTCGCATCTCACTTTTCACCAGATGTAATTCAGGCTTGCAAAGAACACAAAATCAGATTTGTGTGTCTCATCCCGAACAGCACCCACCTAACTCAACCCCTGGATGTTGCTGTGTGTGCTCCACTGAAGAGAAAGTGGCGCTCAGTCATGGAAGACTGGAGATCTCAGGAAGGACACAACATTCATGGCTTGCCGAAGCCAGAGTTCCCTAGGCTGCTTATTACAACAAAATCATTAAGAATTTTTAATGCATTGAAAATTATCTTCAATTCTTATTTTTCTAATTTTCCCACAAGTTGCAACATGCCACATTTTTGTAGGGGCTATTATGAAAACCCATTTATTTCTGAGGAAAACCTAGAATTGGGGCTATTCTGAAAGTAATATTTCATTTTTGCCTTAGCGAGAAAAAAAAAGGTGTTTGCTGACTTACTACTTAGAGATCTGTTCAGTTTTGCCCCGGCTTTTTCAACCATTTTTCAGAATAACCCCAGACATTTACGGAAAGAAATGCCAATCATTTTAAAATATTTTTTTCATATTTGCCCCACTGGGGCAATTCTGAAAAAATGTTTTTTTTTTATCATTGCTTGAAAGATATAGAGATCTGAGAGAAAGTGAATGCTGGCAAATCTAAGTCTAATTTGTTGGAATCTACGGCCAAAGTTTCATTTGCCTAGAGCAAAAATTGACGGACTTCTGGTGTCCAGAAATAATTTTTTTTTCAGAATTGCCCCGGTTGACGGTAGGTACCTATTCGACAGCTTCTGGGGGCGCCGCCCCCAGACTACCTATTTGCTAAAGCAGCAAGATCAAAACTCATGACCCCAATTCATTTCTTCAAGTGTGCTTTTATTTGGTGAAATTCTTTACTCATTGTGAATTTTTTGGAACGGTGGTCCTTTCACTGGCCTGCTCACCAAACATCCAATCATGACTTCAATTTGATCAAACTGTGGCTGCTGAGTGTTGTAAACACCAATGTGGTAAGTTTGGGTACTGGTGTTCCTTGTATTTTCTTCTGTGAATAACATGTTAAATCTTGATGGAAAACATTGATAACATGAAATAAAATTCCCAACAACAGAATCTCTTCAAATGTGATCTGAACATCATCCAACTATCCTTACCATCTGTTGGACAGATGTCTGTGGGATGTCCATTGAATGATTGTGATGACATATCCTTTAGTCAGGTTGTTCGCAACTCTTCTTGGTCGTTATAAGTTCACTATACTTTTTTTGGATCACCCTGTACCTAGGTGTTTTTTGGAAAAAATCGGTTTGTTCCAAAAGGTGGTCCCTGAAAACCAGACAGCCGGACAGGACTGCCGGACAGGACCACCGGACCGACCCGGACGGGTTAGGTTAGGTTAGATTAGGTTAGGGTAGTCTATCCTAACCTAATCTAACCTAACCGAACCATGGAAGTAATAAAGAAACCTGGAAGCAACAAAGCCCAGCGAAAATGGTTCCAGGTTGTGTTTCACTTTTCATCCGCAAATGCGCCACCATGTTGGCAAGAGCGACGGCGGAGCCGCCTGAAATGCGCGACAGTCAGCGGTGCGACGCCCACAGAAATGGAATTTTCTCTGCAACCTGGTGACGGATTTTGATAAAACTTTCTGTGGAAGAAAGCTGAAAAATGAGCGAATTCAGATATGTATGATGATCCGAAACTTTCTGCAGATAAAACTCCCAATCATTTGACAAATCTAACGTGTTGTTGTGAAGATGTTAACAAATTCCGGGTAATTGCCACACATTTTCAATGTTTGTGCGATTTCTTCCGTTGTAACATGGTTTCCACCAGTGGAAGAGTTGTAGGGGAAGCTTTCACCTTTCCAAAAACACCAAAATCATTGCATTTGAGCGCCATTTGACTGTTTTATCAAGCGATAGGTATGCAAACATTGTTTTGTTTTCGACACAAAACATGCGTCATCAAAATTGACTGGGCACACACCAGCCGAGTTTGCAAACAAGAAAGAAGCCACCATCGGAAATAACAGTGCAACGCATGCCGCTCAGATTAAGAGGAATGAACTGGGGTGAATTTTCAGAAAAGCTGGGTGGTTCAGTAGTTCGATGAACAGTCTTGCGTGCTAGAGGACCCAGGTTCGATTCTCCATCCCCAAAAGTTCTTTTTTTTCAACTGGTTTGTGGACATTGTGGCAGCAGGCGTTCACCGAGGCTGAAGGGGCACACCAGGCAGCAAACGTGGGAAGGTTTGAATTGGCTTCAATTCCGTCGAAGCCAAATGAAAAACGATGAATTCCTTGTGCGCTTGAACGCGAGACCGCTCGAAAACTTGAAATTGTGGGAAGTGGGTTTTGAAAATTTTTTCCGCAGACGAAACGGGGCACATCCCGATTTTGCGCGTGGAAAACAGCAAAATAAAACGAAACTTAACCCAACCTAAGCAGCAAACATTCCCCTTTACCAATCCTTCCCTTTTACCTAAACTACAGGGTATCCCGAAAACATTTCGCCCAAATTCGTGGAGATGTTCCTGATGGCAAAACAAATCGAAATTAATCTGTGAAACATTTTGCGCCGGGCCTCCATTTCCATGAAAACCACCAAAGTCCCCCAAAATGGACCCATTTGCGGCATTCATGGGGGAGGTAAGATTTCATCGCAGAACTGTCCAATTTTCAGGACAGGTTCTACGTATCGGGGAAAACAAAAATATTCAGTGACAAAATTACCTACGAGCCCCCATTTTTACGCAGTGCCCCAAAAAAAAAAAAGCCCGATTTGTGGTGGTCTTGTTTTAACTTTGATATTAAAAGAGTAAATCACCGCACAAAAGTAATTTTTCGAGGACAGATTCCCAAATGTAATCCGAACAAAAAATGTTCAGGATGAAAATTACTTCCCCCTATTTCCACGCAATAGCCACCCAAAAAACCGGTGAAAATAGTCTCTTTTTCATGGTAACCGAGTGGGTTGCCGTCAGGGTTGCCATGCATGGTTATTGGGGGGTGATTACATGGAAATGGGGGCCCGGAGCAAAAGTTTTTACTGATTAATTTTGATTTGTTTTGCCATCAGTTTTGATATCAGTTTTGCCATTTGTTTTGCCAACATCTCCACGAATTTTGGCGAAATGTTTTCGGGATACCCTGTATATTATTCTTTGTTCAGAGTGTTTTCTTTCTTTTTTGTGGTCCGGTAGTTTTTGTTTGGGGTGTTCGATGGACAAGTGCTCCAATTCGTGCGGTTGAATCATCAAGTGCGGACATGTGCGTTGAAAGTCCTCAAATTTTTGTCCTTTTTTTCTTTTTCTTCGCGTTGAAAATAATTTTTTTTCACCGTTCAAAAACATTGACTCATGTTCCGCAGATTGGCAGGAACTGAGCTGATTCCGAAATCGTTATTTCCAGAGAGCCAATTTTGGAGATTCCAAAAAGGGTTCTAAAAAGGGGTTCGAATTCGAACCCTTTTTCGATAACGAAAGACTGCCGTTTTGGCAATGGATATTGGGACTGGAATTATTGAGATTAGTTTACCTTTGTCCAAATTTGGATGATCAAGTTCGTTTCCAAGTCCACTTCTACCTTGTTCTATTTCTTCCAGCTTCCGTTCTTGGCGAATTTTGCTGCCCTCCCCACGGCCGCATTTCAAAAAAGCTGTCATGGGCTCAAGGGGCCGTCCTCGCAATTTTAACAAGTGAAAAATGCCAAATTGATCCAAAATTCCACAAAATGCATGCTGTGAAGAACTCCGTCCTTCCGATCTGCTGCCAGGGCTCCACGCCATGGAATTCCGCTGAGGGCTCGTCCGCATTCGCATTGACCCATGAATGCGACACTATGCCTACCGCTCTTTTCAGTCAGAAGTGCCTGGAAATTTTTTCCGATGTGCTCTCGCGGACAGAATTTAGGGGGGCATCGGTCTCACAGTCGAGAAATGCCTCGCCGCGGCTCACTTTTTCCTCCCTGGCATGTGCTCTTGGCTTGCCCTGGTGGGAAATTTGATGTCTGGAACACCAATTTTCCCCCAAAATGTACCTTGCTTTTTTAAAATTTTATCAACTTGTTGGGACAAGGCAACGATAACGCTTACCTTTGACTCGGCAAGCGTTATCGTTTATTCTGTCTTAAAAATGACTTTCTTTTGCCCAGCAGAAAAGTTGCTGTGGTTTTAGGCACATCCCTGAGCCTGGTGGTAGTGCATTCCACCCAAAAATAAAAACAAAAATCATCAAAAAGGAAAACGGAATGCGCGTTTTGCATCGCACACTGCGTCCATTTCCCATTCTTTTGCCAACGTGGTGGCGCATTTGCGGCGGAAAAAGGAAACACAAGGTGGAACCATTTCGGGCTGCAGAGAGATGGCGCTCTGTTACTTCTAGTTATTTTATTAAACTTCTTTGAACCGAACCTGTCCGGGTCGGTCCGGCGGTCCTTTCTGGCTGTCCGGCAGTCCTGTCCGGCTGTCCGGTTTTCAGGGACCACCTTTTGGAACAAACCGATTTTTTCCAAAAAACACCTAGGTACAGGGTGATCCAAAAAAGTATAGTGAACTTATAACGACCAAGAAGAGTTGCGAACAACCTGACTAAAGGATATGTCATCACAATCATTCAATGGACATCCCACAGACATCTGTCCAACAGATGGTAAGGATAGTTGGATGATGTTCAGATCACATTTGAAGAGATTCTGTTGTTGGGAATTTTATTTCATGTTATCAATGTTTTCCATCAAGATTTAACATGTTATTCACAGAAGAAAATGCAAGGAACACCAGTACCCAAACTTACCACATTGGTGTTTACAACACTCAGCAGCCACAGTTTGATCAAATTGAAGTCATGATTGGATGTTTGGTGAGCAGGCCAGTGAAGCAGAAGAAAAGGCCTCAGAAGGCCAAAAAATATCATTGTTGTTGCAGAAATGAGCGTAAGTACGCCACGTAACAAAGTCAAATATTTCCTAGAAATGAGATGCGAGACCGTGAGTCCGCAGCACCACGGCAGCAAGTTTGGGAATGGTAGGAAAAAAGAAAAAGAAAAACACAATTAGTAGGTAGGTAAATGCTAACAAATAAGGTCTGAAATAAATCAAACATGAAAGGAGGCAGTTTGATTGGGCAAAGAAACCTACCTAGAACAAAAGGGAGTGCAAGGAAGTAGGATAACTTCCCTATTAAAAGCTGAAGAGGCTAGGGGATTTGTAAATGAGACAGCAGGAATAGGTGCCTGCCGTGAAGTTTTTTTTTTTTTTTTTTTTTTTTTGAGGATGAGGCAGACCAAGTGAGGTCACTAGATGAAATCATCCAGTAGTCTTTTTTATATGCTTGTAATTGGAGCAGAAAAAAGGCATTCCCGAAGTAAAAGATCCTTCAAGTCCATTTTGAATTTGGTGTAATTGGAACAAGCCCGAAGGGAAAGTGGGAGGGTATTCCATGTCTTAAACCCATAGGTTTGAATGGAATGGAATCCAAAGCGATTACGGTGGCGGGAGACAGGCAAGGTTTGACCATCAAGAGAACGTAGAGAGTATCTCTGGTTGGAGGCTGGCTCAACCTCCACTCCCAAAGAATTAGCCCACTCGAAGGAAGCAGTCCGATAAAAAAGCCTGTGAATGAAAATGAGCAGCTGAAAGTGAAAGATCAGGCTCTGGATCCAGCTGTTTGCCCCAGACGGCTTGAATCCTGCTGCCGCCTCATGCAGCGCATCCACCGAGACCCTCGCTTTGACCCAACCAATTGTTGGTTTTGTGATGAAACCACGTTCACCTGCGTGGCCTTGTCCACCACCAAAACACCCATTTTGGGATTCACGCCCCCAGAAGAAGTCGTTCAACGTCGCCTCCATCCCCGTGTGACTGTTTGATGCATCATTTCTGGCAACGGCGCCGTCGGGACCTTCTTCTTTGAAGACGACCAAGGCTGCACAATAGCTGCAATGACTGTTGCTTACCGAGAATAGACAGAAGAACCCTTTCTGGCTGAACTACTCCCAGTTCACCGGGAACTTGCCCTGGCACAAAAGCAGAAATGGTAACAACAGGATTGATCTCCTTGGCATGTGGTTACATGGCAATTTGCAGTTTGTGCTCCTTGAATTCCCTGAATGGGAGATGTCACGTGACTCCATCCTCTGTCCCTTTTCCAGGTCTCTGGCTTGACCCCAACAAATTTCTTGCTGTGGTGGTGCAATCTCGAAGAAGTTGTAATTGTTTCAGAGTGCCAGAATCCATCATGGCTAACCCACTTCAACGAATCATTGATATCATTCGAAACATGCCAAACGAAACCTTCGCTGCTAAGTTACCCAACCTACGTGGATGGCTGGAGGCATTCATCAACAACCAGGGTAGCCACTTTGAACATCGTATGCCTCCACATCCATAAAAGGCATCATCGATCACGACAACGAAGAGATCTTGGAAAGAAAAATTTCACTATACTTTTTTTTGGATCACCCTGTACCTACATCCTTTTCTTGGCCAAAAATTGAGATGATTGATTCGAGGGGCTCTGCCCCCTCTACTCTGATTCTGGGGGCGGCAGCTCCCCTGACCCTCCCCAGCTCCTGCGTCATTGGGCATCTACATAGGCTAGCTGTCCTTTTAGGTTTGATAGAAAGATAAGATACCTTGGAACAGAGGTATGTTGATTTGCATTTCTGTTCTCTTTTTTCTGGTGGTTTTTATTCTTTATCAGAATAAAAGGCATTTATTTTGATGGGATTCACATTTTCAATAAAGCCAACATTCACGCGAAAGATAGAAAAATTATTAGAATTTCAACCAACCTTGCAATAATCCATGATTGAGACTCACATCAGGACCACCCACGGTGAAGATTGAAGAGCCAAAGTCAAGTGAAATAGGTATCCAATTGATATGAAATCGTCGGGATGAGAAGAAACGAATTCACCACACGAAGAAATTGTGCCATATTATTAATGAGTTTAAGAAGTGGCACAAGTCACACAATTGAATAACTCAGTTTGTATGGTGTTTCCAAAATATAATTATTGTAAGCCGCAATGATTGGGGAATTGCAAAGTTGGAAGAAAAAGAAAGACAATAATTAGACAAATTGAACACTTCTTAACAAACAAAAGGATGGGTATCACGCAAAAGGTTTATGGCCCAGCTAATGAAGTGCCTACCTAGTAGCCTATAAGCTTCATATCACAAGAAATGATTGATCATGTCACTTGAAATGATCTTGGGGTACCAAGTTTATTTTTAAAGGGTATAGAAAAGTGGGCCTAACATTGACATTAGGCCTTTTCCTTTTGCTTTACACCGATAGTGTTCATTACAAACGCAAGACTGAGTTGTTCTCAGCAGAAAGGCGAAAGTAGCCTATGCTACTTGTG
Organism: Sinentomon sp. SZTP_YWyxl; assembly: GCA_030068105.1. Classification (NCBI taxonomy): domain Eukaryota; kingdom Metazoa; phylum Arthropoda; class Protura; order Sinentomata; family Sinentomidae; genus Sinentomon; species Sinentomon sp. SZTP_YWyxl. The sequence goes on from JASGXE010017746.1 coordinate 11,091, forward strand.
GCCTTAACCACCTCAAGAACAAACAAACTGATCAGGTGGTTGGCTGATTTTCTCAAAGAACTGACACAAGCAAGCAATTTTTGGCTGTTTTGATGTCCCACAGAAGTCCAAGTCACAATCAAGAATAGATACAGTCTTCTGCATTAATGTACGCATCTGATCACTTTTGAAAGGAGGGAATAAAATAGATCGGATAAATGCATCAATAATAAAAAAATGGTCGGGAAAAATCGGATGATGCGGTGGGTCTGGAATGTGACTGAATGCAAGTGATGGATACCTACCAGGCGAGCAAGCAACCAATTACACCACATTGATTTGGGGGAAAACTCACTATCCAATTGCGCAAAAGTTCCCAGCACAGTAAGAAAGAATCCTTATGCTACATCCAGATTGATCTTTCGTTCGGAGAATATCTCTCACCTCAGATTACACAAGTGCATGGAAGAAGTGGAGTGAATTCAGTGTGGTTGAATTGGACAGCACAAACACATTGAAAGGCTTTATGCGTGAGTGGCAGCCTTTTGCTCATTCTGTCCTCTATAATTCAGTCCGATTCCAATTCCAGGAATCGGAGCTCGATTCCGATTCGGCACACTCCTTCCTGCCAGTCACATCCATGAAAACCATACCTATCGGAGTTGAGGTGGTGGATATTCCGGAGCAGCAGTGGTGAAGCCTCCTTGAAGTTGTGCTCTGCAAGAAGCAACCAATCTCACGTGGGTGCTCATTGTCTGTCGGCCATTTGAAATTTCTGCTAAACTCCAAATCCCATTTTCCCCAAATGCTCTCAGTGCAGAATTACGGATAGGAACTCAAGGATAGTAGGTACCTACCTAAGTTGCCTTGCACAGAACTCTGTGGTGGCTATGATTATGATCGCATAAGTCAAGCAAAAGCAAGTTAATAGATGAGTGTGCAGCTGCATTTGAGGCAGATGATGAGTCATTGTGCTGAAATGATCTGGATAATCCTCCAATTTAAGTGGATTTTGCATTAACGCTATGTTGGGTGATGGTGCTGTGTGTCTGCAATCAGTGGATGCATGTTGCATGAGATGGTGCATGCTGTAAAACCTTCCGCACATGCACTTTTAAGTGTGAACTGACGAAAGGTTCAGCATTTTAGTCACACGCCTTTGAGTGAATGGAAAGTAAAGTGGATGGAAGCAATCACCAACCGCACTGCCAACTTTTTAACGACACAGATTCGTTTTGTAGGTTTTTTTGTAGGTATATTTCCTATATTGTTTCGTTACCTCTCCTGCAAGTACCGAATATATGCCTGTTTTTGTTGTTTCTTTTCCATTTGTGGATGTTTCTTGTTGGTGGTGAATCCTGCATACCACAATAAAAATTGCCCGGCGTTTACGTTTTTGAACAAGCATGTGGCGCACGAGACGAGACAGAGTGTCCGTGTGATGTTTTTGATGTAGGTACCCAGGTATTTCTTGGCCTTTCACACTCTCCTCTGCTTTTGCTTATCTCTGGATTCAATGGTTTTCCAACTCCCAGGTTCACAAACTGCATGTGATTGTATGCTCTATTCTCGGCCGGTTTAAGTGGGCTATTGGTTTTGAAGATATTTTATTGAAACACCTTCCGACCTAGGTGCATATAGCTGTTTGATTTTTTACACATTTTGTCAAAAACAATTGTGTTGGCATTGTGAAAAAGGGTCACACCAATGGCCTGTTAATTTTTTGGCCAATGGGCGAAGTTTTCACCAATGCAATAATATCATTTGGTAGGTAATTGTAGGTACCTATGGGGGACGATGAATTTTTGTGTCCGGTGTGTTTGGAATCACTTGGGCCATGGCAGGTACTTGATATAATGGTGGCAAATGGCCAGTTAACTTAGTTATTGCAGGATTGTTGCACCAAGGAAAAATGAAATTGCCTCGCACATCCCGTCTTAGGCACTGGGCCGATGCCCCCACATGTAAAAAAGTGACAAAAAATAAAAGTCAAATTCAAGGCTGGCATCATGGAAAAATCAATTCCTTGGTTCAAAAACTTCAAGAAAAAACCATCTCCACACTTGCCTCACAATAAGCCTACGGATGGACACAAGGCCCCACACTATGTTCAGTGTTGCCGAAAAGAAGGCATCATACCTTTCGTCTTGTCTTGTCTTGTCTTGTCTTGCCAAATCAGTGTGGGGGCAAGTGTTGCGAAAAGTTGGTCCCGTAGGCTAATTGTGAGGCAAGTTGGGAGTTTTTTTAGTTTTTTTTTTTTTTTTTGATGGGGGAACTTATTGATGGATGGGGGAACTTAAATTTCGATGATGCCACCTTTGTAAGTGGCCAGATAATTTTTCCCAAGGCTTTTAATATCGGCAGCTCGATGCTCTTTTTCCTGGTCTTTTTCAGCTATTGAGTGTTGCAATAAAGTTTGAAAACCTGTTATACAGCATTTCTAAACCCATAGCATGCCAGTAATATCTCAAATAATTGGCCGACAGCATTTCTGACACCATGGCATGCCAATAATGGGGATTCCAGGTGATTGGAAATGCACATCGGTGATTGCCTTCTGCTGTTGTTTATGGCAAGCACCCACCTGCCATGCCCGCCAGCTGAGGAGAGCAGAAAACGATATTCAGGGTAGGTGGTTAGGATAGTCTTATCCTAATCCAACCTAACCAAACCCGTCCGGGTCGGTCCTGTACGGCTGTCTGGTTTTCAGGGACCACCGATATTCAGACAAATAGGTATCTAGCTCCGTATTCCTTTGTTAGGTTGGTACCTGGCACCTCCAGGCACGCAGGAAGTCTGTTTCTGCAGAGGGGGCAAGATTTTATCGAGGGGCCAGAGGCAACCGTGAGGCGGGGCGTCGGGGCGGAGCCCACCAGTTGCCGGAGTCTGGGGTGGAGCCCCAGCAGGGGGGTGTAACTAAAACGCTGAACCTGCTTGTCTTGCTTGTCCTGCTGGAAACCTGCTTGTCCTGGTGGTAATGGTCAAATGGGTAATAGGTTATTGTTAGATTAGGTTATCTTAACCTAAACTAATCTGACCTCACCAAACCCTAACCTAACCCTTCAAGACCTTAGCAGCAGGACAGAGGACAAGCACGTTCAGCGTTTTAGTCAGACCCCCCAGCAGGGTTCCAAGTGCAGAGGGTCTGGGGGCGGCACCGCCAGAAGCTGACGAATACCTACCTAGTTCATTTTCCTGGTGCTTATAGCTTTGCACGAAATTGTGGAAGCTGTTGTTCTACCGCTTCTTGGTGTTAGGTTCTTCTTTTTGGTTCAAGTTACCTACCTATTTGCTAAAGCAGCAAGATCAAAACTCATGACCCCAATTAATTTCTTCAAGTGTGCTTTTATTTGGTGAAACTCTCAGCTCGTTGTTAATTCTGATTCCTTCTTCTGTGGAACTACATTCAAAACAGCGTCTGACACCAAACCTAACCGAACCTAAGAGGTTTTTACACCCAGCCCCAAGCAAAGCCCTGGGGACAATAAGGACCGTCTGTGTCTGGGTCGTGGAGAGAGGGCCGAGCCTTTAGATGCCCGCAATAAGCTGGCTGCCTATTTATGCATTGCATTGCACTTGACAAAGAGGAAAGAGGAGAAAAAGGAAAAATATCAGTTTTTATCTGCTCCAGCCCATTGCCTGGGAGAAAGATGACCCTTTTTCTTTTTCTGAGGATAATCCTCTGGTACCATGTTCGGTTAGGTGTTCCTGTCTGACCACAAATGGTCGATTGGTGGCTGCAAATAGCCTACTTTGTTGTCCATGTTGGAAGGTATTTGAATAAAAAAGTGTCAATTACTGGGTGCAGCAAAAATCTGGGGCACAAGACACATGCCCAGCTATCCCCTATTTTTGCTGACTTTTATGTCAAAATCGGCTTTTTCGAATGATTGTCAAAAAACCGATTTTTTCCAAAAAACACCTTCCTACATCCTTTTCTTGGCCAAAAATCGAGATGATTGATTGGAGGGGCTCTGCCCCCTCTGCTCTGATTCTGGGGGCGAACAGAGGCAGGTAGATTTGCATTTCTGTTCTCTCTTTTTTTTCTGGTGGTTTTTATTCTTAATCGGAATGAAAAGGCAATTATTTTGATTGGATTCACATTTTCAATAAAGCCAACATTCACGCGAAAGATAGAAAAATTATTAGAATTTCAACCAAACTTGCAATAATCCATGATTGAGACTCACATCAGGACCACCCACAGTGAAGATTGAAGAGCCAAAGTCAAGTGAAATATCCAATTGGCATGAAATCGTCGGGATGAGAATTGAGAAGAAGCGAATTAACCACACGAAGAAATTGTGCCAAATTATTAATGAGCTTAAGAAGTGGCACAAGTCAGTCACACACAGTTGAATAGCTCAGTTTGTATGGTGTTTCCTAAATATAATTGTAAGCCGCAATGATTGGGGAATTGCAAAGTTGGAAGAAAAAGGACAATAATTAGACAAATTGAAACACTTCTTAACAAACAAAAGGATGGGTTTCACGCAAAAGGTTTATGGCCCAGCTAATGAAGTGCCTACCTGGTAGCCTATAAGCTTCATATCACAAGAAATGATTGATCATGTCACTTGAAGTGATCTTGGGCTACCAAGTTTATTTTTAAAGGGTATAGAAAAGTGGGCCTAACATTGGTATTTGCTTTTCACCGATAGTGTTCATTACAAATATCAAACGCAAGACTGAGTTGTTCTCAGCAGAAAGGCGAAAGTAGCCTATGCTACTTGTAACTTCAACCACCTCAAGAACAAACAAACTGATCAGGTGGTTGGCTGATTTTCTCCAAGAACTGACGCAAGCAAGTAATTTTTGGCTGTTTTGATGTCCCACAGAAGTCAAAGTCACAATCAAGATACAGTCTTCTGCAATAATGTCCGCATCTGATCACTTTTGAAAGGAGGGAATAAAATAGATCGGATAAATGCATCGGATGATGCGGTGGGTCTGGAATGTGACTGAATACAAGGGATGGATACCCACCAAGCGAGCAAGCAACCAATTACACCACATTGATTTGGGGGAAAACTCACTATCCAATTGCGCAAAAGTTCCCAGCACAGTAAGAAAGAATCCTTATGCTACATCCAGATTGATCTTTCGTTCGGAGAATATCTCTCACCTCCTCAGATTACACAAGTGCATGGAAGAAGTGGAGTGAATTCAGTGTGGTTGAATTGGACAGCACAAACACATTGAAAGGTTCATGCGTGAGTGGCAGCCTTTTGCTCGTTCTGTCCCTTGTACTTCAATCCGATTCCAATTCCAGGAATCGGAGCTCCATTCTATGGTCAATTGCATCTCTTGCATCACCAACTGTGGCATTCTTCGGTAAGTGCTCTGTACAAACAAGGGGTCGATTTGCATTTTACACGGATTGTATTTAATCCCATAGGTTTGATGTATTGGCAAGCTGCTTTGAATTTATAATAAAAAAATTAAAATTACTGGAAAAAAATTCCGACTCGATTCCAATTCCAGGAATTGGAGCTCGATTCTGATTCTGCACACTCCTTCCTGCCAGTCACATCCATGAAAACCATACCTATCCGAGTTGAGGTAGTGGATATTCCGGAGCAGCAGTGTGAAGCCTCCTAGAAGTTGTGCTCTGCAAGAAGTATATTTCCCATATTGTTTCGTTACCTCTCCTGCAAGTACCGAATATATGCCTGTTTTTGTTGTTTCTTTTCCATTTTTGAATGTTTCTTGTTGGTGGTGAATCCTACATAGGTACCACAATAAAAATTGCCCGGCGTTTACGTTTTTGAACAAGCATGTGGCGCACGAGACGAGACTGAGAGTGTCGGTGTGATGTTTTTGATGTAGGTACCCAGGTATTTCTTGGCCTTTCACACTCTCCTCTGCTTTTGCTTATCTCTGGATTCAATGGTTTTCCAACTCCCAGGTTCACAAACTGCATGTGATTGTATGCTCTATTCTCGGCCGGTTTAAGTTGGCTATTGGTTTTGAAGATATTTTATTGAAAAACCTTCCTACCTAGGTGCATATAGCTGTTTGATTTTTTTCACATTTTGTCAAAAACAATTGTGTTGGCATTGTGAAAAAGGGTCACACCAATGGCCTGTTAATTTTTTGGCCAGTGATAATGGCGAGGTTCTCACCAATGCAATAATATCATTAGGTAGGTAATTGTAGGTACCTATGGGGGACGATGAATGTTTGTGTCCGGTGTGTTTGGAATCACTTGGGCCATGGCAGGTACTTGATATAATGGTGGGAAATGGCCAGTTAACTTAGTTATTGCAGGATTGTTGGACCAAGGAGAAAAATGAAATTGCCTCGCACATCACGTCTACGTCTAGGCACTGGGCCGATGCCCCCACATGTAAAAAAAAGTGAAAAAAATAAAAGTCAAATTCAATGCTGGCATCATGGAAAAATCAATTCCTTGGTTCAAAAACTTCAAGAAAAAACCATCTCCACACTTGCCTCACAATAAGCCTACGGATGGACACAAGGCCCCACACTAGTTCTCATCTTTGTTTCATTTTATTCACTTTCTTGCATCTCTTATTTCTTTGTTTTGTTTCTTTGTGTCATCTTTATTTCTTTTCTTTTTGTTTCTTTTTTCTTTTTTTTATTTCTTTTTTAAAAGCTGCCTCTTTTGAAGTTGCTTTGCTTCCTTCCTTCATCCTTTTTTTCTCTTTCTTTTTTCTCCTGTTTTAGATAATAAACGAATGTCAAGGTGAGCAGTTGGATGAACTGTGGTAACGGATGTCTGTTGAACTCAGGAGGTGACACGGAATGAAGGACGAAGGTGTAGGTAATGACGATAACCTAGCCCAAAGGATGATTGATCTGACGCTGAGCCAATGAGGAAGGATTTGTGGCATCACTGCAGTGTGTGTGTGGACTGACCAGGTGGTATGGAGGAGGCTGGATCGTTCCCTTGGAATGGACTGATGTGGATCAATGACCCCATTATTTACTTCTCTCACACGAAGACCCGTAGTGAACTTCTCCCCGAGTGTGTGTTGTCGGCAGCCCTTTCTCCTTGTTGAAGTCCGTGATGTCATTCCATGGTTCGATATCCTCTTGCTCCCATCTGGTACGAATATCACTAATGTTTTTCGACCCTGGCAGAAGGTAGGAGTATGAACGCATGCCTATTGGTGAAAAAAGAGATGAGGTTGACCATTATTGCCACCATATCGCCTCCCCTTTCACCACTACACATAGCGCCATTTATCAAAAATTCTCTCCGTTGTTGATGTCCAAAGTTCATTGTTGGTCCAAACGACGGCTGCTCCACACTTCATCCACATCCGAATCTTCCCTTTTGATCTCCTGGTCACGAGGCTCCTGTTGAGATCGTGCTGACGTCACCACTCCACTGACCCTTTGTGGTGTGAAGTTGTGCAGATGTGATGAAGGGATGCCGCATTTCACATTTTTCCTTTTTGTTTCACTTCACACTTTTCCTTTTTGCTGAAACTTTTCACGACATTCCATCCGCTGATGTCTCAACGCACCAATTCACCATGGTGTTGAAGCTGAATGCACTCCATGTGCACGTTCATTCCCGTGGTTTCTCAGCACTTCACAACGATATTACTGGCATTTGACAGGATCCCATTCATTTTCACGTCAGTTTTCGGAACACTTTGTGATCTCCGGAACTTTCGCCAACCAGAATCCAGTCGTTGCCATTTTTGACACCAACAATGACGACCATCGCTCCATTCGAAATGCTGGAAAATGCAATGCTGCTTCTGTGTTGCTGTGTTCCCAGTTTTCTCCAAAATTCAGTTGGGCTCATTTTTTATTGATTTTTTTTAAACCAACCCAACTTGTCCAATGTCCCCATACCCACACACACATGGCAAGCCGATTCAGAATTCGTTAGAATTCTTTTCAAGAATTGCTGAGTAATAGCTTTTCTTGTTCTTGTTCTGCTTGGACTGCTGTTTGTTGTATAGCCCCCCTTTCCCTTATTTTCCTTGAAATACGTGGTGCACGTGCTTCAATTGTTATTTTCCTTTCATTTCCGCATGACGGCGAACGAGTCGACCACACGTTTGCTGTCTGAAGAAAGTGATGTTGAAGTTGATATCACTGAGGCCTTGCTGACTTTGGAGCCGGATGAGGCTTCACTGAGATCCCGTCTCCGGGAACCTGCCCGGAGACTGCGGCCCATGTTGGCGGCCCCCCACTGCGTGGTCAGTGCAAAACCTTTTTCACGCAGCTGGGAAGAGGGAGTGTGCGTACTGCTGGCGAACGCGGCTGGTGCTTCCGTGACTCCCTGCGCTTGTTAACCGGCAGTTTCCGGACAGCGCTCTCGCCGCGCGACTGACGCAAGGCGAACCTTTCCCTCATTGTAGTGCACTGGATAGGGTAGGTACCCACCATACGTAATCCTCTAAAATGCTCTCATCCCTTATCGTACTTCAAAATTTGGCTTTATCTTCCATCCAAGATCACATTGAAGTAGGTACCTACTTACCTATTCTTTCATTCCGGGTACCTGCCAGTGTTCACTTGAGTCAATTGTCCTGGCTAAGTCTAAATTGTGACGTATCTTTCAAATCTTCAGTGCAATTAAAATATCTCATCAGAAATTACTCTTCAGCATCCAGACGTGTAAAGACTATACTGTACTTTTCCACTGTTATTATACCACGTTTACACTAGGAGGATGAAGTGACTTCATGGGCACCATGAAGTCACTTCATGGCGATGGTCCTGATGTAAACACTTTTTGTAAAGTTCTGGAGATGAAGTCACTTCATGGCCACTCACTTCATGTTTCTCACTCCATCTCTTGCTTCATGCCTGTTTTATGAAGTGAGTTGGAGGAAGTTACTTCATGAGTTTGAAGTCACTTCATCCACATGGATTTTCTAATTTTAAGGGTTTCAATTTCGTGTTTTGCTGCAGTGCAAGTTCATTTGCTGGTGTTCTGAACACAAAGTAGGGTGGTGCAATGAGTTCAGATTCTGAAGATGAAGGGCGAGCATCAAAACAATTCAAGAAACTGTCAGACGAGGATGCAAAGTTCTTTTTTGATGTTTGGAGGGAGCATGTGAAAAACCTTCGAGAGACACGACGAAACCCTGCTGTCTACAGCAAAATGGCTGCATCTTTAAATGAGATGGGATTTAAGGAAAAAACATGCGAAACACGAAAATTCCTTCTCCAGTCTATCTCTGGAAATCCTGGAACAAAGGTATTCATTCCACCATGCACCAATCCTCGGTTTCACCCAAAGACGGGGGCGAGGTTGATACGCTTTAATCTGAAAATCCACAAATTCTGCTGCAATAATGGGCCGTACTTCAGGGCCAGCATGAATGCTGGAATTTCAATTTCCATCTTACTTCGATGAACAAAAACAGCTGAAGACAAACAACAATCACTCAATCTAAATAAAGTGACGAAATACAGATGTAAACACAACAATGCATGAAGTCACTTCATTGACTCACTCCATGGCATGAAGCAATCAGCTGATCACTTCATCTGCCTGAAGTGACTTCAAGTTGAAGTCACTTCATACTCCTAGTGTAAACGTGGTATTATTAGGTCCTTGCTTGAGTATTCAACTATCACATGGAATCCTCATCTTTCATGTCAAATCGAGAAAGTAGAGGCTGTGCAGAGAAGAGCGGCGAGGTTTGTGTGCGGAATCATTGGTCATTACCCAGTTGTAAGTGTGAGTGGACTTCTTCTGGAATTGGGTTGGGAATCCCTTGAGCTCAGGAGGAAGTTGCATGCTCTTGAGTTTCTCAGAAATTGCATTGCAATCTCAGATCCCCTATTTTCTGCCTCTTTTTTCCCTTTCCTTCTGTTTTTTTCCTTCTGTTTTTTTTTCTCTCTCTCTCTTTCTTTCCTTCTTTTGTTTTTTGTTTTTCTTTCTTTCTTTCTTTCTTTTTTTTTTTTTTTACATACCTACATCCCTCTCTTCTCGTAAGTTCTATTTTATTACTTTTGTTTTTCACTTCTGTGTATTTTTTGAGATTGTGAATGGGTATGCATGAGGAGATGAGTGTTAGATGGTTGCTCAAGGTTGGTTCTTGCCGGGTTGTGTATGTGTGTGTGTCTGCTTGTGTGTCTGAAATGATTGCTATATGACTAGGCCCCGTCCACATTCCGATGATCTCTTTGTGGTCCTTTCCCCTCCTTTTCCCTTTACCCCTCCTTTTGATAATGCAGCTGACGGTCACGTTTCCTTCCCATCCCTTCCCTTTCCTGGTATATGATGAACCTCTGCTGTTCACAATTGATGATTGCCTTAATGGCATGAAAACCTGTAGAACAGAGTAAATCTGATACCGATTCCGAGATTTGAAGGTCCTGCAGACCCACTCGCTCCACGAATACGGTCCAAAATTGTGGTACCCCACGGCGGGGCCTTTGCGTCACCAATCCGTCCCATTCCCTCGCCACCACGTTTATCACGGGAAAAGCTTGAACTTTGTCCTGAAAGGTGTTCGCTTGAATTTACGCTTCCTGCGGGTCCTCAGTTAGCACTCTGGTTCTGGAAACCAACGTCCGAGTTCATTGAACTCTTGCTCGAGAGATAATTCCAAGTTAAATTTAAAATAATGTGCCCACGATTTATTCACGATGAAAAATTAACAATAACGACGATTATTATCGATCGGAACAAATAACAATCACGGTGTCACAGAATAAGGATGTCCAATGTCTGTCGCCCCTTTTCCCCTTGAAAGTATGCAATCAACCAAACAGTTTTCAGCTCGATATCTGCGTGGCGACTTCAAGGTCTGCAGGGCGACTGACTTTGGCTTTTGACAAAAAACGTTCTCGGTACAATTTTCAGGCGACAAACGCCCGACAAAATCTCGCAACTTCTTTGTCGGGTGTTTGCCACGTAACTAAAAAAGAAAATCACTGGATCAGCAAAGGAAATGCAGAAATATGAAAAGGGCTAAACAAGTACCTATAAAATATTTAAAAATGGCCGTCACTGTGTCGTCGCTTGCCTCTGCGACCTTGCCCTCCCAGTGGGCCCTTGCCCCCGGCAATTGCTTCTGAGTGGCGAAAATTGTCGCTTGTCAGAAACAATTGACAGGGCCAAGATTGTGCCACTTCCACAGTTGAAATGTGTGTTAGGTACATCATATGGATTGCGAAATTTTAGACAATTGAGATTATTTGAAGACAATTTACAAGAAAACTCAGCAGAAAATATTTCTTCAATCTGAAACGAAAATGAGCCGCCGGAACTGACAAGACATATCGGGAATGTGTGGTGACATGAATATGGCCTGTGTGATTTGAACAGAGAAGAGAAGGAAGAGGGAAGAATTAAAAGATAAAAACATTGAAAAATATACCCGGGAGAAGTTCAACTCCGTGATAGCAATCAGAATTTTGAATCAATTGGGATTGTGCCCGATTCGGATCACAACCCTAGATTTTATAGTCCGAAGCTGTAACCAATCGGCACTGATGCCGCTCGAGGAGCGAAGCGCCCGACTTCGCCTTATGAACCAAGAATGAGAGTCTTTGTCAAGGTGGAACATGATGAATCGATCTTGTTTGATTAGCCTGCATCAACCCTCACTCCGCCTGCTCTGTTCCCGTTTTTTTTTTTGCACCACATCTTCCTTCGCTGGACCGGCTTTACAAAAAATAAGACCGTTTTAAAATGGCTGTGGAAGAGCCGACCAAAGTCACCATCACTTGCATCAGAATCTGGTATTGTGATGTAGGTAATCAGATATATTTTGGATTTAAAATCGTTAGATTCACCCACTCAGGGGCAAGAGGATTTGAGCTGAGAATCGGATTCGTGCATTATGGATTCGAGTGGGTTTTGGATTGAACTTTTTTGGATTTGGATTTGAAATCTGATGAGATGACCTTGAAGGATGAAGTTGGATTCGGATTCGAATAGTCTAGGTACCTACTTTACCCTTAACCTGGTGGTGACATGTACGCGACACCTTTTCTTTGCCACAAGCTGGCGGTTGGTTTGCCAAAAACAATCCAAAAAAAATTTCTTGCCTTTTACAAATTGCTGAAACCTCTTCTATCCAATCACGAAGAGGCCAGATGTCAATTCCACCTGCAAAGCATCAAGAATAATGTAAAAAGGGGTAAAAATCGGTTCATGTACATACACATGACAGCTTCCAAAAACTCAATTTTGAGACTTGGACACGACTGCAGACTTTTTTTGGTCTTCCGATTGTTTGTGCCAAGGTCAACTTTTAGGATGAGTGCCAGGCAGGGATGGGCAAGGTAGGGTATCTTAGAGGGAGGGTAAACCGGTCTTTGACGGGGGGTATGGCTCCGAAAAAGCAGGGGGTCTGGGGGCTGCAGCCCCCCAGCATGGGGGGTCTGGGGGGCTGTGCCCCCCAGCGGGGGCCCAGGGGGCAGCGCCCCCGGCAGGGGGTTTGGGGGACAGCGAAGACATTTCATGTCGTTTTTTTTCTCATCCTGGAGGGTCTGCAGTCGCAATAGATGGAGCAAGGAAATAACTGTCAGACTTTCTGGATGAATTTTTTTTTCATTTTACCATTATCTTCAAATCAAAACAGAAAGTACAAAAGAAACAGAATGTTGCTATTGAAGTCCTGACATGTGCAGGGCACACGCCAGGGCACACGTCGGCGGCCCATGTTGGTGGCCCCCCTCTGCGTGGTCAGTGCAAACCTTTTTCACGCAGCTGGGAAGAGGAAGTGTGCGTACTGCTGGCGAACGCCGCTGGTGCTTCCGTGACTCCCTGCGCTAGTTAACCGGCAGTTGTCGGACAGCGCTATCGCCGCGCGACTGACGCAAGGCGAACTCATTCCCCCGATGTAGGTAGTGCTCCGGAAAGACTACCTAGGTACCTATGTGGGTCTAACTGTGATCTTCTACTTCTTTTTCTTCTATCTAATCTCATGTTGGCTTTGTTTCTTCATTTCATCATTTCCCTACCTTCTTCCTTTTCTTTCACCTACCTATGTCTCACTTTTATTTGCTTTTTTGCATATTTTCATTTGAGATTGCGTATGGGTAGGTATGTTGTGTGCATGTGTGCTGGTTAATGCTGCATGCTTGATGCTGATGGTACGGGAGGTCTTGTTTGGGTCGCGTATGTATGACTGTTGTGTGCCTGTATTGAATGCTATATGACTAGGCCCCGTCCACATTTCGATGATATGTTTTCCACACTCCTATATCTACCCTCCTCACCCCTCCTTCCTTTACCCTTTCTCATCCTCACGAATATTGCAGCCGACGGTCGCGTGTCCTTCCCTTCCCTCCCTTCCCAGGTACCTATATGATGACATTTGCTGTCATATGTGAGAACTTGCTGTTCTCCATTGACGATTGCCTTGTGGCATAATAACCTGCTGAAAGCAGCGTCTGATACCTATACCTGTACCTATACACCACCAGGACTTCAATTCAATAGCCTTTTTCCGAGGGTATATCCTCGGAAAAAGGCTGGGGGGGGTAACCTCGGCCGAAGGCCATTGGGGGTAACCCCCCCTACCCCCCTATGCTCAACCCTGGTGCCAGGGGAAGTACTTCCCCTGGCACTGGGTGTCATCCGAAAAGCGCTAAAATGAACCATTTGACCGGTAAGTGGCGAAAAAGCCTTCAAAAGCTGGTTTCTTTTTTCAATGCAAAATCTGCGAAATCGGTGTCATGTGTAGGTACATGACGTATTTGGCCACATTTTTGTGCCCTAAAACTACTCTTGACAAGATTAGTCATTCTGTGAAGTCATATTGAATAAAAATACATGACCTACTTTTTACACTTATTCATGCTGGAAGATCAAATAAGTGAGAAAATATGCATTATGGGTCTTGATTTGTTGGAGAAAATCAATGATAGGACTAATTGTGTTGGCATACCTCACAAAGGATGAGCAAACTGAATTATCCCATGGATGAACGCACCATATTGCTTTGCCGTTTGAGAAAGAAACCAAAATCTTTATGTGCATTTTTCTCCCATATCATTTTATTTTTCTCTTATCAAGCCATATTTACGTTTCCAAGATATTGTTCCTGTTCTCCTGGCACCCTGCCAAGTCTTGCTGCAGCTACCCACTGCTCGTGTCCCTCGCAACAGAGCCCAACTGGAACCTCCTTCAGTTCTCCTGGCCCCAAATTGGACCCAACGAATTCCTGATGCCTTTGAAGGTTAATTTAAAGAACAATCAATTACTGCTATGGGAACAATGTTTCAGGAAACCCGTCACCTCCCAGCAGGGATTAAAAGGAAGAAGCAAATTAGCACTTCATTATACGCATACCGTTACCGTTACATCCAGGGACAGATACATTAAGGCCAAAGGTTTCTGTGGTGGCCAGACCTTCCGCCGACCAGTAGATGGTTGACCACAGCGGCCAAATGTCTGCAGAGTCAAACATCTGGCTGCATGTCTGCTGAGGCCAAATGTCCAGTGGCCAGGTGCCCATGGTGCAAGATATCTACCACAGCCAAAACAGAAAAAGGTGGTCAGTTGTCCAGGACAGCCATAGGGTCATCTGTGCCCAAATGTCAGGTCGGGAAATATCTGGTGACTGCATTGTCAAGGTGGCCAAGTGTCTGGTTCCCATATGGAGATGCCAATTCCCAGGGACGGTTTTTGGGGGGGGGGGTTTGGGGGGTGTGACACCCCCCAATATTTTTGGGCAGTCGGCCGTCGGCCAACCCGCCGGTCGGCCAACCAGTCGCACCAGGGCCACGCGCTACAGCCGATGCCCTGCCCGTTTTTTTGCAAGTTTTGATTTCCGATACTCGGACGTCTGGGCACGTGTGTCAAGTTGGCCGACCTCAGTTTCCACCAGCGAAATTGACTATAACAGCTATTTTGTACTGTGATGTGCCGTCGAGAAAACATGTTGTACCAACTCCGTTTCGCTGGAAATTTCCATTTTCATAAGGTCGGCCAACTTGACGTCAAGTTGGCCGACCCACATTCCAGGACTCGGAAACCGTCTTCGGTAACGAAAATCTGACTGGACAGGAATTTTGTACCTACAAATTTTCTACCGCAAAGTACCGCTGAAAAAGAATTTTGTATCTCCCAACTCCGTTTCTCCGTTTCGCAGGAAATTTCCATTTTCATTAGGTCGGCCAACTTGACTGAACTTCTAGGTCGGTCAAGTTGGCCGACCTAGAAGTTCCAGTACCAAAATAGGTAACTGCCATCGGCACCGAAAATTCATTTTCATTTGCGCAATCGACAAAACCCACGTTTTCATTGAGCTTATTAGGTAAGTGATTGTTGCGTAATTTCCACATCGCATACATTGCATCTTTGTTTATTAAACTTGTGCGGAAAGATTCAAAATTTCCAAAAAAAAAAAACCAAAATCCAAAAATAGGGACAGTGGTACATCAAAACCAAACATGTTTCATTTTAAATATTGTGTTGATGAGAATGAAAGAAATAAAAAAAAAACGAATTTTTTTCTGTTGTGGTATTTTTAACAAACAAAATGAATCAGTCATCAGTCACTGCTCTACGTTTTCAAATAAAAAAGTGATCAAGTAAAAAGTGACGCCAACGCCTGTTTCAAGGTAAATTTGACTGGCTAATTTCTGGTTGTCTGCTGTCAGTGGGGGTGCCGATCATGGGGGGAGGGTTGGGGGATGCATCCCCCAACAATGGAAAGGGCTATTTTCTGGGGGATTTTGCCCTTGCCTCATCATCCCCTGTTCTGTCCCCACGATGCCCTCAATTTGCCAATTTTTGTCAAACGGTAATGCGCCAATTTTTGTGTTATGTTTGACCAGTTCGAAGTCGGAATTTGCAATGAAGAAATGCGCTATCATATGCAATATGATTGTTTAATAAAATCATAGATAGATATCAGTCCTATATGAGTAAAGTCAATTCAGTAGGTCAATTCAATCGGGGCATGCAAATGGTGCTTGCGACAAACTCTTTGCAAGTTTTGTTCCAAAATTGCGCATTCTGAGCACCTCTTGAGGTTCCATTTTTCAAAAAAAATTTTCCCCTTCGTAGAGGGGGACACCTCCTCCTCGAACCCCACCCCCAGCGTTGCGCTTCGCGCAACGCTTCGTGGGGGAAGTCGGAAAATCCCGAAAATCATACGCTTTTGCAGTCGGGAAATCTCTGGTTTACACCCCCCCCCCAAAAATATCGCTGAAACCGGGGCGGTTTCAGCGATATTTTTGCCAATTCCGGTTGGTTTGGTAACCGGAATATCAAATTTGCCACTCTACTTTTCTTATCCTGCCACTTTTCTTCTTTGTGTATTTTGATCTCATAACAGCCAGGTATGTAGGCCTAACCTACCTAGGTAGTTATTATAAAATTTGTTCCCAGGAACTGGTGTGGGCTTGGCACAGCACCTAGGCCTAGGTGCCAATTCCTCTAGTATGGCTGCACCTGTTGCTCTCAACAATCGAATGATAGAATTGGAGGCCAAACTCAAAGCAGAAAATGAATCCAGGAGCAAAGACAAGCTGTCTGGGGACCTGAGTCTCAACTTTCGTTCACCACAGAGTCCAGCAAATTCACGTGAGTTTAAAAATTATTCAAATATCCTACCTAGGTATTATCTACTTTAGCTTAGCATGCAGTTGTTTACCTGAGTGTTTCATGCAGCAATGGAGTGGCAGGTCTACCAATGCGTTATGCAATGACATTTCATTTCTTAGTAGCATCAGGCGAGTCAGCCTGTAGGCATATACCTACCTGGGGAGTGATGGGTCTCTCAATGCATTATGTGGCATTTCAAAGTGACATGAGGTGAGTCTGCAAGTTAAAATATGCGTCTGCAGGTTAAAATAGGTAGGTAGGGAGCTGGGGAAAAATGATACACATTTTGAAGGTGGTAAAAATGAAACATCCCATGCAGAAACCAGCCAAAATAAATAAAATGGTCGAAATTTAGATTAAAGCATGGTATCAGGCCTTTTTTGTTGATAAAAATCACAATGGTAGTGATACGAAGGTCACTCTGAAAGTTTTGAGATATGCGGAAGTTTGTTTTCTGAAAAACCGGGTCTTGTTGGGGTTACGAACTTTGATGTTTTTCAAGATCTTGGAACAGAAAATTTACAATCAGGCTTTTGTACTGTCACAATAAAAACAGTTTCTTCTTTCCATTTTGTAGCTTAGAAATTGAGCTTGCTTCAGAGCATTTTAGGACATTGCTTTACTAGGACTTTAAGTGTGGTTTAAATGTTGATTAGTGCAAAGAAAGAGTGGAGTTTGCTTTCGGCGGAGAGAGACCTTCTTGAGCAACCATCTACAGTTGTTTGCAATACTTAGAAGAGGGCGTGATTCTCTTTCTGATGAAAGACGTACAGGGTGTCCCAGAAGAGCTGTTTCCGAGGAAAGTGTTGCTGCAGTGAAACGTACGGTAAACGGATGATCCGAACTAAACGTTTGCAATGATTGAGGAATCATTGGGGATTGGATCCGCAGCAGCGGCAAAAATCCTCCATCAGGAATTGCACAAGAAGAGAGGACGTTTGTCAAAGGGTGCCGCAAAAGTTAACGCAGATCCAATAGGCTGAGCGAGAACGAAGCAGCCAGCAAACTCTGAGAATGGCCACGGAGGGTGGCCATCGCATCATTTCAGGAATTGTCACTGGCGTTGAGACATACATCCCAATTTAGGACGTCCCAACATGCCAGCAAAGTCGGGTGTGGGTCCACGAAAATGACCCAACATCGACGACACCGAAGAAGCAGCGTGTAATGAAAAACGTATTGTCCTCCATATTTTTCCAGAACTACCGATCTGGTTAAGGCAATTAAGTTGGAAGAACAAAGAACAGTTACAGCTAATTGGTACACCACAAAATGCCAGTCAGAAATCCTTGCTGCTCTTCAAGTAAGGGCATTACTGCTTCACCACGACAATGCTTCGTCGCATAAAGCAAAGGCAACGGTTGATTTTTGCGGCAAACAATGCGAACTGTCATTGATCATCTAACGAATTCACCTGATTCGGTTATGTGCGACTTCTGGCTTTTCGTAAATCTGAAAAAAACATTAGCCAGGTCGTCAACTTTCAACAGAAGAGGAGATTTATGTTGCCATCAGATCTTATTTTGACACCCTGTACAAAAGCGACTGGCGTAAGGCTTTTGACTTGTAGAAAGTCCGATTGCAGTAGTGCTTAAATGTTGGAGGGGACTGATTTGAATATTCGTAATCTAAAACTATCAAATATATTTCCAGTTTCTGAGAGTCTCAAAACTTTTGGAGTGACCTTCGTAAGACACCAGGCAATGGAATAGGACTGGAACTCATCTTCCAAAGCATTACTTTTTTCGCTGTTTCAACTTTTCGAGGCGCGCATCAAACTTTTCTAATAACTTATCAGCGGAAAGTGCCAGAAAAGCTCGGCAGCACATTTAGGTCCAGAAAAGTCCTGCTTTTGCCAAGAAACCTTCGAAATTGGCTATTAAAGTCTCATTTTCTGTTTTGGGGATGTTTCATTAATTTTATCTCACATTTTCTAAACAAAATGGGGTAAAAATGAAACGCCATTCTCCACTCCTTTTTAAGAGCGAATACCCCTGAATTGGTAGAAAAACACTTCTCAGCCCAAACTTACTGCTTTTTCAATATTTTGATAGGTCAGCAGTCCAACTGGCCTACAGTTACTAGCTTTTTGTATGAAAATTAAGGAGCAGTCATGGCCCTAGTCCTTTGCCTAGAAAAACAAAGTTTCTTTTTTTGTTGCAAAAACAAATTAACGTAAACAGGAGTTAAAATTGGGCTTGTCACTCAGATCATCATTCCAGTGGTCTAATTCCCAGAACTAGGCAAATGGGCATCAAGGTTCCCACAAAATAGGAGTTAGAGCCAGCAGAATAGGCCTACTTGAAAACCATGCATCGGTACTGTTTTGGCTCACAGTGACACATAGTAGGTTGGGAAGCTGGTGAGCATCAACAGCAAAAGTTGAAAAAAATTCTTTAATCTATTTATGAATGCCAAAAAATGCGATAACAGCGGCATTTGGAAATGTCAGAAAAACACACCATAAATGCTAAAACATTGCAGTTTGTTGCATTGGGTTTCATTATTAGATGTTGGTGTTTCGTTTTTACACCCTACAATGCATCCAGCTGTATTACAGGAGCAAATAAAGCATGCGTTCTGTTTTTACCACACTCGTGTTTCACTTTTCCCCAAAACATGTTTAACTTTTAAGATTTGTATGTAAAAATGAAACACCACTTTGATTCAAAATTTCATTCAAATTAGAAAAAGGAGACCAACCATCCTGTGTTTAGAGCTTGATGAAGCTCATTTCCATGTCCATGCAAAATTTCAGTCCATTATGCCAAACACTTTTTGAGATAAAAAAAACAAAAGATTGAAAAAGTGTTTCATTCCCCCCCGCCCTTAGTTTTTGCGACACTTTCTGTTTCTTTTTTTGCTCCTTTGCAATATCGGAGAGACCTGGCACTTGTTTGTTGTGAATGTATGGCATGGGTCATGGTCAGGGTTGGGCCTGGTTAAAACCAACCTGGTTTTTTCCATGGTTAAAACCGTTTTTTTCCGGGCTGGAATTTTGATCAAAAACCCTAATCAAAAACCCATGTGGGTTTTTGTCATTGTAAAGGAAAATTGAAAAAGATTACCATATTCCCAATCTTCATCATTCAAACCATTCTGATTAAGCATACGAAACCAAAATACTTTGGATGAGCGGTCCAAAACTCAAACATTTCCCTATTTCTATTCAATTCGCCCAAAAGAGAGTTGGGACGGGAGAATGGCTTTAATTTCCCAGCTAGGGGAATGCCATCTCATTCCCCCTTCCAAAAAGCTAGGTGAACCCTATCTCCTCTGCATTTCCCCTCAATGCGCGGTCCAAATAATCAATGCCGGTCTTGATAGGAGTGATGACTATCTTCAAACAAGAAAGCAAAATAAATACTGGATTGGTGTACCAATAATTTGTAATTGATATCCCATTGGCCTGCATTCATTTTCATTTTTATGTACTTACTTGTGTGGAGAAATAAATCAAAACAGAAACAGAACAGAATGCAACCCATGCTTCTAAACAATTTTTTGCTTTTGGAGAAACTTTACTTTGTTTGATTGAGCACTTGATTCATTGAGGAAATCCAGAAGGATACCCACGACCTAGGCTAGCTTGCCCTCCCTAGCCATTAGCCGTTTAGCCTAGCCAGTACCGTCTGCACAGTATTTGGTTTAGATTGGATTCAAGACAATTCTAAGAATTCGGCAGTACGAGTGGGTTTTTCCGGTAAAAACCACCCAAAAACCCACTTAAACCCACTGGGCCGGGCAAAACGAAAAACCCGTGGGTTTTTCACAACCCTGGTCATGGTTGATTTGGGGAAGGCATGGTGAGGTGTTTCTGCTCATAAAATGGCTTTGGCACCAGAAATGAGTTTTCTGCTGCAAATCTTTCTTTCAGAGTGTGATTGGAGTTTGTAAAATTTGTGTGCTCTCTCGATGATGGATTATGTCTGTCCAGGGAACCGATGGAATAAATGGTTGCAATTTTTGTGCTGCGGCTCCTTCTCTGCTGATTGATGGCATTTGCAAATATGGATGACAATAATTTAGGTAGGTACCTGTTTATGGAGTAGGGAGTATGCAGAATCATTTGTTGACACAGGTTTATTTGAGCACACTGTATCATTATTCAGTCAGTCCGCAAAAACAAAAACTAGACATGCAACACTCTCCAAACACCATCTGGCCAATGGCTCCGCACGTGTGGGCCGGGGCC
>JASGXE010017747.1:0-31776 GCA_030068105.1 Sinentomon sp. SZTP_YWyxl
CTAAGAAGTGGCAAACCGCTAGAAGTGGAAATGGCGCTCCAGAACACACTCCGTGTCCCAAAATGTTCCGAAAAGAACTCTTGCATCCAAAGCCGGTGTTAAAAAGATGTTCTAAAGGTGTTCCAATCGGTAATGAGGCATTTGCGGGACAACCTGTTTTTCGCACTATCTAAAAAGTAGAAAAGTAAATTTCTGCCTTGGTGCAAAAATTTCCACCATCTGTCTAATTTTTTGCGAATGCATTCTCCAAAACCATTTTGTATAATTTTCCAAAAAAGTGATTTTTCCAAAAATTTCAAAATTCCAGTTTTTCAAAAAAAATACAATTTTTTTTGAAATTCTTCAATTTTTTTGAAATTCTTCCATTTTTTTGAAATTCTTCAATTTTTTGCTAATTCTTCAATTTTTTTTTGAAATTCTTCAATTTTTTTGAAATTCTTCAATTTTTTTTGAAATTCTTCAATTTTTTTGAAATTCTTCAAATTTTTTCATAATTTTCCACACGTTTCTCCTTATTGCTTCAGGTGTCGAAGTGGTGCACTGAAGCTGAAGTTGTGCGAAAAGAACCAGATCTTCGACAGCAACAAAAACGACTGCGTCAGCGAACGGAATGCGAACTGTTCAGCTGTGCCGACATTCCCCAACAACACCGTCACCTGCTATCCGAGCTCCTGCCCGGTGGTGTTCCAAGAGAAGAACCCGGTCGATTGCGGGAGCTTCTACAAGTGCAGCAACGGCACCGCCCACCTGTTCTTCTGTCCCGTTGGCTTCCAGTATGACAGCAGTCTACTGGCATGTAACGACCCATCGGTAGCTAACTGTACAAGGACCAATTCGACGGCGCCACCGACCCCCAGGCCAAACATCACAACAACCACCACAAAGAAGAAGGGGCTCTTGACATATTTGTAATCTCAGCCAGACCCGTGCATTTCCGTCTGCATCTGCAAAAGAAATGTCTACAATCCGATAAACGAATGGAGTTTACTCCTCTTGTAAAAAGTCTTTGCTAACTGTAATTTTCACACTCTGAAAGCGTTAAAAGTTTGATTAAATCATTCTCGCCCTGAACCTTTTATCGAATTTTAATGACGTTTCGGTTTATTATCATGCATGACCCCCATGACCAAATGACCCCCATGACCAAATGACAGGTAAAAATCAACAAAAAACAACCAAATGACAACCAAATTAAAAACAACCAAATGACAGACAAAAATCTTCCTTTTTTGTGTTTTTTTAGTCATAAACATTTCCTCCCAAAATATATTCGAGAAGCAACTAGTTAACACTTGAAAGACATCTGACCAGTCAGTTAAAATAAACAAAACCGGAACATGAAAGCTCGGAAACTGTGTTTCCACGTGAATACATCAAGCTTAAAACACGAAAAAAGTCAGAAAAAACCTTCAAACCTTCGGGCAGGGACGTCAACAATTGACCCCGTTATATTAATATGCCCACAAGAAAATTGTTATTATGTTCGCCGAAATTTAAGGGCTGTCCGCAAATTACCAGACAGCTTACATATTTTGCATTTGTTAGACATCAGCTTGAATATACATCGATTGTTTGGGACTCCTTACCTTGCTGTTGACTTGTGTTCACTTGAAAAACGCAGCGTTTGGAAGCACGTTTTTGCTGTCCGCAAATTACCAGACAGCTTACATATTTTGCATTTGTTAGACATCAGCTTGAATATACATCGATTGTTTGGGACTCCTTACCTGCTGTTTGGCTTTGTTCCTTGAAAAACCGGTTTAACCTTTTTTGACTGGAAAATAACTCCTGCAGCGGGTTCAGTTACAAAATTCGGCCCAACTTCAGAAGAAAAAAAAACTGAGCTCTCGGACGTTTTAAAAGTGGCCTCCATTGATGGTTTTGGGATGAGTTGCCACTATAATTCAGAGACCTATAATTCTTGGCACCACCATCAATTCAAAATAAGGACTCATTCGTGCCACATTGCTGGAATCTTGCTGATCACTTCCAATCGTGTATAAAATGCTTTGACCAGTGTTTGACGCACTGCATTGCAGTCTGAATGTTTGCACTAAAATGCGTGCTGAATGTAAAAATAAATAAATAGGTATCGAATATGCCACAGGACTAATGCGGGATTTTTCATTTTTCAGCGAACGATTTCTGCCTGGAATTCTTACCACAAAACTTCTGAAGACAATAGCTTTAAAATTTGGCTTAGGTATGCCAAAATTCTGCTTCCAGCGGAAATTTGGCTTATCAATACGTATGTTCATTCGGAAACAGCGGCTGTACTAGCAGTGTAAATAGCTCTTGTTGTGAGGTCTTCTTTTAAAATTATCTCAATTCCTCGTCAATTTAGTCATAAAGACGGTGTCTCAACCCAAATCATTATAAATCGGTTTGGATTGGCTTGTCCAGAGTTGCAAGAGCATGAATTTACCCCAACTTGAGGAAGCATGCATATGAAGTATATGATGGGACCCATTCCTGGCATCTGATATTTCGCTTACTGGATAAGATTCAAAGACCAGCTGCTCCATTTTTAACTGTCTGAATTACGCTCGTGATACAAGAGTACGGACATGTTAAAAACACTTGCCTTTCAAGATGACCCTTCTCGACGATTTGAAAGAAAAAAACTTAAACCTCAAAGCAACATCGTTTTCTATGGTTTCGTTACTCAACACATTTATCACGGTGGACTTCCCTTTCACTGATTTCACAAAACATTGCAATGTTTTTTCACCCGGACTGCTCATGAGCGGAATCCCTGCCAACAAATTCTCCCTTCCACCAGATCCTACTCTGCCAAAACACATCGACCAACTCCCACTTTTGCCGCTTATTTTCCCTGAATTAATTTTTTTCGCTTCTTATTTTGTCTTGATGGTTTCAAAAGATGAACAGCTGATTGCCAAAACCTTCAGAAAACTCACAGAAGAGGTCCGACATAGAAACGAAAGTTTTCAGCGAGGGGGAACAATAGCAAATATTTGTTTGATGACGCGAGGAGGGCGCTCACGTTCGGAAAGTGAATGACCCTGCCGCTAGACAAACCTTAATGATCACGTTCACAGAAACGAAAGACAACAGCAAACAGCAATTGAATACAAATTTGGTTTTAATGATGTCCAAATTATGCATCGCGGCATCAACGTGGGTATATCTTTATGGAGATCGACTGGATGGCTGCGGATTGCGGAATGACGCTATGCTGGGTGCTGGTGGAGATAAAGAAATTCAAAGAGACACTTGAAGTTCACCGAGACTTCTCTGAAGTCAAGCCTCCAAAGTCAAACTATCTATAGTATGTTCCAATGTTGGAAAGCCGTCAATTCGTTGTTCGAATATATTGTTGTTCGAATATGGGTCTGAAAGGTGTATGCGCGGATTGACTATAACTAACTTAACCCAACCTTTAACTGAACCTAACCTTAACATATAACCCTAACACCTAGCCTTAAACCTAACTCTTAGCTTTTTATCTTACCCGCGAAGGTATGCAAAGAAAAGATCAACCGCTTAACAGCTGTAAATGTGTGATTCCATAGTTAATTTAGGGGTCGATATTTAACCCATACGACAAAGAACAGCATCGCGCGAGTGGTGTATTATTTCTTCGCAGATATATGCACCTATACAATTCCATACGACTGAGGAAACATTACCTCAGGGGTTAGCTTGCCTCATCGACCATTTCACTCATTTCAGAACTTTTGGTGTGACAAAGCAATAATTGATTCACTGGCTATTTTGTAAGAATTTTTCATATGTGAGGAAGCAATTCCCCAAATGGTCGTACGCTTTTGCGGCGTGAGAAAAATAACCTCACTGGCTATTTATGACCTCTGGAGTGAGGAGGCAATTTTCCTCTGTGGCAACATCTCAAGACTTTTCATGTTTGCAAGCAATGACCTCTCAGGATATTTTAAAACTTTTTGTGTAAGGAAGCAACTACGTTACACTATTTTAATCCTTTTAGCGCGAGTGTAAGCAATTGCCCTATACTTATATGGAGGACAATTTTTCTATGGGTTGAGGATATATCATTTGCCTCACTGATGTATGCTGACTGTTTCCAGCGAAGCATCCATTCTGCAACCTCACAAGTGAAGTGCAACTGTGGTTTGGTTCTCCTTATGGCTTAATCTCCGGAACATGACAGCTTGCGGTGGAAACGTCAAGATTTCTGATTGATACGAGCATCTTGTAGTGCTTGCAGAGAACTTTTCAAAACTTTCAATTTCCACTTTTTTTGGTTCCGAGGGACATGCGGGCCCATATGCAGGAGGTGGAATACTGATGGTTTTCACTTGGAAAATGATTGTCAAACACACTAGCATCGTCCCGCAGATGGGCCCATAAGAGAACAACTTTTGAATAACAATTATTTGAACTGCATTGTGTGTCAGGACATTCACAGCCCAGAACATATAAACAAAAATTCTGCTGCTTACTTCACTTGCAACGGATTTTCAAATGATGACCAGCCGAAGCCATCGCAAGAAGCGGTAGTGAGCCGCACTTATTGTTTTGCGCCAGTACTTCAGAAGTTACTTCACGGGGCCGTTTTTTCTTCATTTTATGTTTGGTACTTGAACTTGAACTTGCGGAGCAGCCGAAATGGAATTAATTCGTCGTGAAGCCATGCCATGCAGCGTCTTCTTCTTTATTTCTTTCTTTCTCTGGTGCATGGCATCCTCCTATGATGGCGTGAACACGGAGGAAACAGGAGTATCCGGGGATCGTTCTGTGAACCAGCACAGGGTGTTCTCAAAAAAGGACCTCTTCGATCCGTGCACAGCTTGGCCATGGACTTCTGTGTTTTTGTAACGAGAATCCAATTGGCAGAAGCAGTCAAAGGCGATCAGCGCCGCATTCCACATTTCACTGCTGCTTCCAGCTTGAAGTCAAAGTCAATTCAGCAGATGGATGTGTTTCGGAAATTTCATTTCTGTGCACACGCCACTCATTTTCCATTGTTGCGAGTTATCGTTATCATCCATCTGTCAAATTCGCCATTCAGTTGAAGCTCATGGGTGTTAATGGCAAAGGGGAATACTGCCGCCATTGTGACAATTCGAAGCTGTAAAATCGTCGCATTTCAGATCGAATTGAAGATATTGGAACTTTCGAGGTCCGCAACCTCGAAATCATCTCTTTCGTGGACCACCTTGTACTTGATTCAAATAAAACTCGAAAAGCGAAAGTACTTGCCCATAAACTTGATAACAAATACTGTACATTGGAGGGGGACCGCAAGGAGACCCTACGTGCCGAGCCCTGAAATGACGGTGATGATTTTGCCGAGGCGCAATTCTTGCCGCTTTTTTTGCAATCGTGCCCGCAAGATTGGGTTAGTGATCCGGAGCTTCCGAACTCAAGATGCGGCATTTCGCAGTCACCGGTCGGTCGAGCAGGAAAGATATTGTGCACTGACAAGATGGGATAAGATAGGCTGTTTTACCGCAGCTGATTCCGGCTATCGAATTCCTACGGATTCTGAATCTTCGACAGTGTTGCGAGGGACAGCGTGAATTTTACGAATATTGGAAAAACCCGATGAGAATCTTTGAGGTCTGTTTGGGGGAAAAACAAGATGATCTCAGCGAATAGTCCAAACAGCATCCTGGATGTCTTGTAGATACCGCAGACTTCAAGGAAAATCTTGAATTAACTGTGCAACGATCAGGATTATCGAGGGAGTCCTAAAGAGCCAGATCAGAACTCCGAGGAACTTGCTGAGGAAACTTGGAGACCAGAGTAAGACCCTTTTTTAGCAAACACTGTAACTGCAGTATAATCTTACAAAAGACCATGAGATACCTCGGGCTCCGTAAAACTCAACAGGAATATGTTTTCAGTTTGTTTTAGCCGGTTGGTTCGTATTTTGTTCCAAACTCATCGATTGTCTACCCAGTTCCTTCAGTTTTAGTCAAACTCCTCTGGTGCTCACTTAGGATAGTTTTGCAGTTGACCTTTCCAGTGGTCGATGCTCAGCTCTACATTCCTTATTCATAAGCAAATGCAGCAGAAATCGGTACAGTCGCGACTGAGTTGCATTGTCATGCACCTGAACCTGGTGCATGCACCTGGTGCAAAATGCATTTTTTCAGAACTTCTTGAAAATAAAATTTTTCGCTTGGTTACCTTTCGCTATACAGTGTGATTTTTTTATTGACGCGAGGAGCCACTAAAATGCGAAAACCATCAATGGGTAGTGCAATTCTGCGGAGATTATATCCTGCTCCTTGATTTCAGTGTATTGATGTGTTTCACTCGCCAAAGAATTATCTGTTGGTGATAAATCACAGCCTTCAAACATGCGCAAATCCTGCAATTATTCGCCCAGATGCATCGATGGGAAATGGGATATTCATCATTTACCAGATACCATGTAATGACAAACCGCCAAAAGACACACCAGGCAGGAAATGGAGTGCGGAATATTTGAGAAGTATTTGGAAGGGATTGACATAGAGCATAAGGAGTGAGAATAAGGAGTGATTCTGGTCGGAGAATTGTGACCATTATGTACCTACCCACTAACTTCAGCCGCAAAGTTTGAACTAAAACAGACAGGTCTCAGGATCCATAATAACCTGATCCATTTCAGAATTGTATCTACTGAAAGTGGAGTGGACTGTCGCCGAACTATCCCGAACTCTGCACACTTATATCTTAAAGCGATAGAATTCCCTCACAAGAAATCTTGTCAAAATTATTCGTATACAATGGTCCCTCGATTCTACTTGACATAGGATTTTGCAGTGAGAAAACCCTTCATTTCTATTCCGCATAATTTTCATTTCAAAATCGCTGCGAAGCGGGTCGAGAAACGAATAAAAAGCCGATTGTTGAATTTTTGCACTGTTGCGGACAATGGTGGTGTTCATTACCAACTCAGGCGCCATTTTGCAATGGCGCCTGAGTCGCAATCAATGGCGCCAATCATAGCAACATGCGCCGGAAATCATCGTGACACTTGTGTGAGGCGTGAAGTTGCATCAAGCTCTACTTAAATTGGATAGCATCTGTATTCGCCAGAGCTTTAAATTTCTCCAATATGTAAATGACTTTTGGTTTGGTTGACTCGGTGGACTTGTTGACTTGCCTGAACGTGATACGGTGATAGTGTCAGCGAAATATTTGTTTCCAGTTCACAGTCTTCTTGCATTCCCCTGATGGTTTCAATTGTCTAAAACTGTTGATTTTTTCATCGGTATGCGCGTATGAACCCGTTGGTACGTGAATAAGAGTATTGGCTTCAATAATCCAACTGGTTGGTTACCGCCAAGTTTTTGCACTTCTAAAAATCTTCCACCTCTCAAAAACACTTCTAAAATTATTTAGTTCCATAATCGCTTGCTTCAGTTCTCTATAACCAAGGTTGGCATCAATAATTATTGGTAGGTTTCAGCACCGAACACGTGACTGCATTTCAGACTCTCAAGCGTGCAGTAGACTCTCGACCTTAACCTTACACCTATATTCTGTCCTATCCCGACCTTCTATCCTATCTTTATGAGCACCTATCCTACGTTAACTGTATGACAAGCTAGAGTGAGCGTCGCTATTGTTCAGCATTGTCGTGATGTTTTCATTGACAGTGAAGTTTGGCTGCTGCAAACTTTATCTGAGCTGGCATGTCCGTTTTACTGGGAACTGTGGCTTGCTAACTAGGTTTAGGATATGAGTAACGATTTACGTTGATATAGGAACTACGTTTGGTCGCTTCCCGAGGCAAGCAATATTTTCGGCTCACCTAACGACAGCTGGGAAAGAAATTCATGACTGTATTTATTTGATGTCTTGGACCTCCAACTCATTCATTGAAGCATATGGCCTACAACGACACGCATGATCTATCATTCCATCCTAACGAGGCCTCAAAATTTATGCACTATTCTTGGTTCCAGCCACAAATTTTTGCCAATACAAAAAGTGAATGTCCGCCAATTCAGATGACGAAGAAACAATAAAATGCGGAAGAATACAACTGTCGTTTTCCAAAAATGCCAAAAATGCACGCTCGTGGATATTTCCATGATCATCGGACTTGGCCCAAGTTGGCCATTGAATATCTTGGATGCCATTACTGCTGCTGTATTCTTTGGAAGGCCAATACTCACATATCTTCTGGCTGATTAAGAACCGGTTTTTCTCATTACGTCAGTCAAAACAGCTAATTTCAAGAGTCACATTACCTCATTGTGCAACTTAATTGAGCATTACATCATGAGAATGTTGTCCTGCAAGCAGCGATTTCCTCCCAGCAGAAGCTGCTCTCGTCTTCAGATCCGGTTCCGGTCACCAAACCTGAACGAAAAGAGGCAATCCGCTCGCGTCCGTTCGTGTCTCCACCTGCGCGCGATGTCATTCCTCCTATTTGAGATTAAGAAACCAATGGACAATGGTTCAATTTCTCAAACGAGGATCCTCTTTGCAAATTGCAATCGAAAAAAAATGTTTCCGTGGGTTTAAAGAGTTACATTGGACGTTTGTTTGGGACATTGGACCAATGGGGTTTTTAAATAGAAACTCGCGAGATCATGAACTTTGAGGAGTTTGGACGATCGAAAAAAGCAAAATAGGGTAGCTTTGTGTTCCTTTAATAATGTATAAAGAAACGCCAGAACTAGATACCTACTCCTTATCTAAAGCATCATATTCGTATAATCGTGTAACTACTTTCTGTAGGGCCATATTATAGATATTTTCTCTCTAAAGCCGAATTGGTTTTCACTTATGACTCGATACTTGTTTAAAAAGCCTGTTATTTGCTTTTGTAATGCCTTTTCCACTATTTTCCCAATGGTAGGTATTAGAGATAGTGGTCTATAATTATCAACCATTTTTTGTCACAACTTTTGTAAATTGAATAACCTCTGTCCTCTTGTATCTTGAAGGAAATGTACCAGTTTCGAAAATTTTATTGATGAGATATGTTATAGGGCTTGTCAAAACTTCTCTGTTTTCTTTTATCATACTTATCGTAAAATAGTCTTCATAACAAGCGGATCTATTCTTAGAGAGAGCATGTATTCATTTGTATCATAAATGTTTATAGGGATTAGACTCATAGAATTTGTAAGTGTTCTAGCATAACATCCCATGTCAAAACCTGTCATATTGTTTACAGGCAGGAGACGTTCAGCGATTGTGATAAAGAATTCATTTAAGTTATTAGCAATGTGACTTTTATCTGTCAATATGAATTCTGAATTGTTCCATTTTTTCATCTGTTCAGGAATGCTATTAGACTTTCGCGATTTACCCATCAATAATTTATTTAGGAAGAGCTCTTTTGTGTCCAGAACCATGACTGATTGGAATATTTCGTGCCAGTC
The DNA here is from genome assembly GCA_030068105.1 of Sinentomon sp. SZTP_YWyxl. Lineage (NCBI taxonomy): Eukaryota > Metazoa > Arthropoda > Protura > Sinentomata > Sinentomidae > Sinentomon > Sinentomon sp. SZTP_YWyxl. Next base: position 9,336 of record JASGXE010017747.1, read on the forward strand.
AACTCCTGATCTCACATCCAGTATTCCAATTCTGCACCGGAGTCTTGTTGCTACAAGTATTTTCACCCAATTTGTTCCTCTCATCATGCACAGACAACATGCGTATAGCCATTAAATTTGATCGGTTTCTGGCCCATGATCACATTCCTTCATGTTTTACTTTTGAAATAGAATTGATTCGCGATATAGAATTGTTTTGTTTTGGAACTGCCATTCAATTTCAACTCTTGTGCCGTGCCAGATTTGAGATGCGGTCATCATTGGAAATTCGCAGGTTCATTGAAGAGTGGGTAGATGAATATAAAATCTCAGATATCTCGTAGCAGGCAATGTAACCCAGTAATGTTTTGTGAGAATCGCATTCAAAATATCATGTTCAGTAAGCCAAACAACCCAAGGTCTTGCTCATCTATCATCTGCATCTGTGCCTCTTCAATTGTGGCTTATCTGCTCATCAGATCAAAGAGTAGAATTTGGTGTTTCGCAGGTATGAAATTCAATGGATGTGAACTCGAAAAATTCCACATAATTTGCACATCAGGGACAATTTTCAGTGCAAAAATCGCGAAGAATAGACAATGTAAAAACTCAAATGTCTTGGGATATAAAAGGATTGTGTAAAGTCTTTGTGTCCCAAACTGAACTCTTTGCATCCCCTGGTGTTCGAATGTTGGACTTGTCAGCATTCTGTTCTGTTGATTTCGCTGTGAAAGTTGCAAGGAGGGTTTGCGGAATTTTAGGAGCTCGCATCCACTGAATATTCAAAAAAGTTTCACCATCTTCAGAATCGCATACACCGAAACTTATACTGGGTTCTACTTTTGAACTTTCCACCAATACGAGTATTTACATAGAATTACATTGAAATTTCCATTGAATTGCATGAAAGACATTTCAAATTTCACAAGGAACGATAGATTGCATTTTGCTAACATTTCGTGTAGAATTTACATGATGTTTTTATCACGTTTTCCATTGAAATTCACACTGAATTTCACATCGAATATACTTTCAACTTAAATTCTTTATTTCAGGTAATCGAAAGGAAGCCACGATGTTCCGTTCCGTTCTTGTTTCAACGTTCATTCTCTGTGTCGTCGGTGCCCAAACAGATTCAAAATCAAGTCTACCTTCATCTGTTCCTTCTGAAGCCATCCAGAAGTTACTGTGCAGCATTTCAAAGGGCGGTTACTTTGAGGACCCTAATGACTGCCACTCGTACTACAAGTGCACCGGCATCAAGCCCACAGTGGTCAACTGCAAGGTGGAACCCAACGACCCAATCTGCAGTAGGAGGGGATTCCATGAGGATTGCCGAAGAAATTTCATATCGGGAAGGTCTTCGGAGGAGGACCATAGCAGGAGTAAACGCAATCCACCCGAAGCCGGTCAGCCCACGCGGCCATCGCCCAGCACGATATCCCTGTTGGAGTTGATCAAGACCCTGTCAATTTTCTGTCCGAGAAATCTTGGCAGTGAAGTAGTCACGTTCGCAAATCCTGCAAACTGCAGCTCCTACTTGCAGTGCATCGAGGGAAAGAGGATGGTGGAGATTGGCTGCCCAATGGGTCTCCACTACAACAAGCAGGCTCGGTGGTGTCAGGAACCCGATGTAGCTGGATGCATGACAAGTATTGCGCCTGGGTCACCACCTGCAGGACAAGTCCCTGCAAGGCCTCCCACAACCACTTCAGCAACACCTGCTCCACCTCCAAGTAGTGCTGCCCCAGTCCCGGTTGCCCCAGCGATACCTTCCTCCATAGTCTGCCCACCGTTCAAAAACAATACGGTGGTGCACATCGCAAATCCAGTAGATTGTGCAACTTTTTACAAGTGCTCAGACAGGGGCATACCGGTTTTGATTCCGTGCCCTCCAGGGTTACACTACAATCCTCAACGTCAGTACTGTGATTATCCTCAAAACGTGAAGTGCAAAGCGTCTGGTCCAGCACATGGTAATAAGCGACCACAGCAACCACCCTTTACACAGAGCCCTTTCCCACCCCAAGCATCAAACATTCCTGACACCCCGTACACCCCTCACCCGCAGTCACCTCCATATCCGTCGCAAGGGGGTTACACACCCAAAAGACCTTATTATCCCCAAAGACCTCCGCACCCGAATTTTCCCAGCCCACCACAGTTTCCCCATAGCCGGCCAGAGAATCCATACTTTCCGGGCACGTATGCTCCCGCTTTCCCGCATGTCAACACAGGAACGAAAGTGTCTCTTGTCCCCAAAACCTCTCAAAGTTCGAGGCCACCATCAGAACCTCCATTTGGAGCAAGTACGAGCTCACCAAGTTACACCGGCACTCAATCGCCTAAATGTCCATTTTCGACCAGAGATTCGGTAATCCACCTGGAAAACGAGAACGATTGTGCCAGCTTCTATAAGTGTTCGGAAACGGGTGTTCCATTCCTGATACCCTGTCCAGCTAAATTACTGTATAACTCCAAAACGAAATATTGTGACTACCCCACAAACGTGGTTTGCGGCAGGCGAAAGGTTCGCCCGGATTTCATGAACCCGATAACTGAACACCCGACACCAGCTGGTCCAGACAACTCCAACATGTCGCATTCACCGGATCCACAGTACTATCCACTGACCCCATCAACTGTTCAACCAAAAGTGACCATTACCTGTCCTGGGGCACCTGGCGACAAAACTGAGATATTACTCCCAAATTTAGCGGACTGCTCAACGTTCTTCGCGTGCGTCGGCCAAGTGGCGTTCAGGCAGCGATGCCCACTCGGCCTGCACTTCAATGCTAGTAGCAAACACTGTGACTACCCTTATCAAGCAGGGTGCACCGAATCAAATGATATACCCCAGAGTTATCCTGACGAGAAGGTATTTCAACCAGTTCCGCCTGAGAACTCTGGCCCGATATACCCCCAGCATCCTCAATATGACTATGGCCGACCGCACGGTGGATATCCCGAGGACCATTACGGGAACGTTGACCCCTTCCACAACGAACGTGGTCGAACTCAGGAGCCGTCACCTGACAGATTTTCGAAACGGTCAAGTGCGGGTGTGCCCACTTATGGGTACACGGAAGGTACAGGGTCAACCGTACACAGTAACGGACTTGATATTTGGATCCATCAAAAGCCCATTGCGACCAGGCCACCGCCTGCAAAACCGGTGACCTACACCCAAAGACCATATTCGCCGGAAATATTCAGTCGGCCGATAATCATCAGTGAGCCAGCCAGCACAGCAGTTACATCGTTCACAGTGACATCAAACTCCATAGTTATATCTAACACGACAATTGATTACAGCACCCCGAAAACATCTGCATACGACAACAGCACGCCCAGCACAATAAGCTACACAAGCACAACATTGTCCACACCACTGGACAACGGGCTCGGCACGTCCGGTGCCATCACGGAAGACCGTGTGTCAACAACGCTGACACCAACAAAAGGTGTCACATTTGACTACGCCGAACGAGGCTACGGGGCCTCAGATACCAGTGCAGCATCCGGGAGTGTCCCAACTGAACCACCCACGAACACTGTTATCGAATGTGCACATCCTGCTAATCTGTACTCACCGAACCCAGACGACTGCAGCACGTACTTCGCATGCCTCAACAATAGAATTGTGCTGCTGACCTGCCCACCGGGATTCCTATTCGATCTGAAGGTCTCGGACTGCAATTATCCTGAAATCTCGACATGTCAAGGCAAGAATGGCTATTCACCTGCGACAAACGAAGTGCTCAGGGAGAACTTCGAGTCTGGACAGGGCTTCTCCTGTCCGGCAACAGGAAAAGGTGGTCAAAATCAAGACAAGCAGCTTCTGTTCAGAAACCCGTCCGACTGCAAGACATTCTACGCTTGCGTGGAAGGGCGGGCTCACCTGCTCGCTTGCCCCAAGGGACTCCACTACAACCAACACATTCGATCCTGTGACTATCCCCAGAACGCAAGATGCTACAGCAAGTCATATTTGACTATTTAAAATCAATGCAGACAGCAGAACAGTTGCAGTTCCACAAAAGTTCCTTTTTGCCTAATCAGTGGATTCCATAATTAAAATTTGTTGCCACCAATGTTCACCGAAATAAGCCAATAACATCTGATCATACCAGTGCAGTATATTTTATCGCCAATGTTTCTCTCTGATATATTCGTATGCGGAGGTAATCAAAAGTCCTCGAACATATGTAGGCGATATTTTATATGACTTGTTTTTACAGGGGCCATCTGATTTCAACAGGGCTTGATACAATTGCATGTCTCACACGAGTGTCATGATGTCTTTCGGCGCATGCTGCCATTGAGTCTAAATGGCGCCTGAGTTAATAATGGAACGCCAATGTTCGAAGACTTTTAAGAAGGAGTGGATAGGAGCGGCGAATTATTTCTCCTAATAGTAAAAATTGCGACCGTTCAGATCTTGGCAAAAACTCCATGCTGCAGAAATTAAAGATCCTCATTTGTTACCGAGGTAAAAATCTGACAGCTCCAGAAAGCACTGTTGAAATCTGGCTCTTTAATTTCCACCGCCTGCATAAGAGTAAAGAGAAAGAATAAAAAATTTCGGAGGCAACAGTTAAATGGGGAAAACAGATGTGTGAGAACTAACATTCATAACGTCCCTGACGAAAACTTGTTTTCACGGTCATAGTGTATACACAGCCATTTTAAATACTCGGGCCATGGGAGATTTTTGTCAGACTTTTGAAGCACGGGGCAATGTTATTCCCCATCTAGTAAGCGCCGTTAAATGCATTCCTTCGTGTCATGTGTTTTGCGGCGCATGTGAAATGGGGAATTACATTGCTCCGTGCTTTCAAAAGTGTGAAAAACTGTATGGCCCGCCTATTCCGAATGGCTCCGTATTAAGCGCAGCACATTGCTGACGTTCATTCTTGCCCAAGTGACGTAATTCTGAGTTTTTCTGTGACCAGAATCTTGCTCATGCATCGTGGATGTTGCTTGGAGAGCAATAGATTGATGTAATACCTTTATCAACGGACATCACATACCACCAAAAAGCAATTTGGCATGTTTTTTTTATTGCACCCTTTTACACCCTATATGTGCAGCACCATTTTCCTTGCACGCAGATCAATCACGAAAAAAATATCCGGACTTCAACGGAACGACCTGCCACGAAACCAAAAAAAAATGCAATTAGATCTTTCTTCAAGCAATTTTCGCAAGGTTGTCGCATGATCTAAATAGTTTCCGTTGCAACGGAAAGCTTCGTAGACCCATCTCGCCCCCACATTTCTTCTGCACGTGCAATTTCTGTGGCATGACTGTGATGTATGGGGCACATACGAGTACATGTACTTTCTTTTTTTATAATCACACTGCACTTTCCTTTCCAAAAGTTTTCGAACAGGAGCTCGGTTTTAACTCAGGGGCCATTTAGAATTCTTAGCATCGCGCGCTGCAAAACATCATAACACTCGTGTAAGGTGTGAAGTTGCATCAAGCCCTGCAGAAATTAGTCGACACCTGAACGATTGTTGACACCACAGACTTTCTTGCAACTTGCATGAAGATGAATGAGCAGCGAAATACAATGCAAATCTCAATTTCTTGTGAAATGGGAGTGGATGAAAGTGTAGTGAAATGCACCGTATAATACCAATTTTTGCAGCACGCACTCAACAGCAATCATTCTGTTCTCAAAAGAAGCTCGCGCATTGTTCAGAGTATGCTTGCCCTCTTGTTCTTGTAACGCGTGCAATTTTTGCGGCATGATTTGAAATTTGTGCAGGATATATCGATTCTCTTTTTAACAGTCAATCCGTGGGGTGATCTAGTTGAGGGTGATCCGCAGACGAAAGCGCGCTTGAGAGGAGTGTATTGCATAGGGAATATTTTTTGTCCTTATGTATCAGACTGGTGGGAATTTTCAAAGAAAATATTTTTGTCCAAAAATTATAGACCAGTCGGAATATTCACAGTGAATATTGTCGGTCCTTTTCAGAGACTGTTGGGAATATTCACAGGGAATATTTTTGTCAAAAAATTTCGGTGCGTTGCAACACTCGACAGCTGAAAGTCTTCCGAAAGATCGGAAATTGCATTGTCCAACCCGGCCTGGGGCTCATCGAGATCCAGCTGAATATACTCTCTCCTTCACGCGTCCATTTAATGTAAAGAGTGTTGATGCGTTTGTTGTCATTTGGCATTCGTGTGGTTTATGAATGGCGGTATGTGAAGGCTAATTGCAAGTGGTGCATTATGAGACATTGCTGAGAGGTATGGAGGTGTCAGGTATGCCTGATGTTTGTATCGTGGTGCGTTGTGACAGATCATTTAATATTTTTCCCATTCAATTTTTTGCGGCGCAAGATAAGTGCATTTATGAGCGTTCAGACACATGCGTCTGAACGCTGTGATGTGTTTAGAATACCAACTTCGTTACAAGAGCGTGAAGTATAGCGTATGGAATGTAGCCACAAGAGCATTTCTGTAAAATAAACTGTGCTGGTACAGCGGTTGATGGACAGTATGTGTGGCCGTTTTGTTTCTTGTAAGATCGATTCCGAATGCGAGAGAGGTTATTCTGGCCTCAATAACTGCTCGCAGGCTATGAATTCAGCCCCATCATCATGTTGGCACCATTACCACCATTTGTCGCAGTACAACTGAAATGGCATGTCATACGAAGCCATCCAGAATAGCCGGGCCATAGGAGAGGTTTTCAGACTTCTGAAAGCAGGGGGCAATGTAATTCCACATTTCACATGCTCCGCAAAACACATTACAAGAAGGAATGCATTTAACGGCGCTTGCTAGATGGGGAATAACATTGCCCCGTGCTTAAAAAGTCTGACAAAAACCTCCTATGGCCCGAGTATTTAGAATGGCTGTGTATAATGTTTTTGTGACGAGTGAGCTCTCGTATTTTGCCCCTAAATATTTTCAAACCTATGCTATTTGTATAGCACCTTTGTGATGTGTGTAGCATAGGAGATTTGAATTAAGGGGTCTGTCCAACATTCGAGCATCGACTATTGAAATTTTGAATTTTCTATGCGATATTGTGCGTATTTTTACCGACACCGATATTGATTTCAAAGAATTCCACTGAATGTACGAGTACAGGGTGTTCAAAAGTCAATTACCAACCCCCACTAATTGCATATTTTGAATATTCTCTGATGATGTTATTTTCGATTTTTCGGGGCAAACATTTTTTCATTGCATTCCGCAACCGATCCACAGGAATTAGAAAGGCGGAACCGCAATCATTCTGAATAATCTCAAGTTGGAAGTTTTCTGGGGTTGTTGATTGACCTTTTTTGACAACCCTGTATCTTATGTCTATAGGTCGTACCCGAACGGGGTAAAGTCAGCTGTGCCCAGCATTTTTGCTTGTTTTCCAATCTTAACCCCCCGGCAAAATTGTTCCGGAATAGCGTTAATCCGAGGTTGCTGGTATAATTATTAGCATTGACGCAATAAATGGAAAAAAAATTACACCCGCAACCTTGGATTAGCGCTATTCGGGAACAATTCTCCCCGGGGTTTGTTTTCTGGGTATGTTTTTGCACAGCCAAAAACAAACATATCAGAAGTGGCCAATCTTCTTGCGAAATGTCGAAAATAAGCATTTATTTGCACAAACACAAAAATGCATTTTTCCAAACCAGCACGACAGACAGTGGATTCCCGAAAATGAAAATTGGCTGACCACAACTAAAATTGGGTCATCACCCGCCCGCAAATAAAAACGAATGACGTTGGATATGTTCCTTGGATATTTGGTTTATTTTCTGACAATATTTTGACTATGCATCAATGAAAATGAGATCACATAAGCCTCGTGGTTCAGTAAAAATATGACTAATCATCGGAAAAATAAGTTAATTTACGAACAATGCAATTTGAAAATTGAGACGATGCACAAATGGACAGGAGGTTGAAGGTCACAGCCATTTTCCAAAAAAATATTCCCTTTTGGCAGCGCTCTCCTGGAAGGTCGCGCTTGCATACGTTAGACCAACAAATCGTGAAAAACAATAAAATCGAAAATGGTTGTCGTCATTATCATTTTGCATTGTTAATTCCTTGCGAACTCCTCTTGAATGGGTATAGAAACCCCGTAGAAGTGCACAAACGCAAGAAAACACAAAAGCTCATTAGCTGACCACATGTGCACTAAATCTAGTTGGGTACGAGTATGACGAAAAAATCAGCTCATCATGAATGTAGGGAGTCAACATGCAGGAGAGATTTGTGCAACAACGTAACGAGACTAATTTTTCGACGAATTGCGAGTCTTGGAAAAAGCCAAATGCTTTCGACAGTCCCACATATTTTCCGAGTCCAGTGGCAAATCTCACGGGGATATTGAACATTTTTCAAGTTTTTGCAAAGAGCCCTGAGGGGCGCATTGGTGGAAAGAGACAAGCCTGATTTTTGTTCCCTTGTCAATCCGGTAGCCAACACGATGAAGAGCAACAAAATGCAGGGTGGTCCAAATTTTACACATTGCAGAAGAACTCAGCAGTTACCAATTTTCGACTGATCTCACAAGCTGTTGCAGCTACGAGACTTTATACAGTCAAGTAGCATATTCCCTACTAAGGTTACTGGGAACAACTGAACCATAACTTGTGTTGCATGGTGACCACGTGATTAGCCTTCATTGGCAGAACACAAATATGGCGGAGAGATCATCACCGAGGTCAAGCTATATCGCCGAGGTATAATTTTTTTCCATCGGAGAGTTCATCACCGAGGTCACGCTACCTCGCCGTGGTATTGAATTTTTTTCCATCGGAGAGATCATCACCGAGGTCACGCTACCTCGCCGAAGTATTGAATTTTTCCATCGGAGAGATCATCAACCAGGTCATGTTACCTCGCCGAGATATTGAATTTTTTTACCGGAGAGATCACCACCGAGGTCACGCTAGAGGTATTTATTTTTCCATCGGAGATATCATCACGGAGGTCACGCTACCTCGCCGAGGAATTGATTTTTTTCCATCGTTGAGAGCATCAGCGAAGTCACGCTATCTCACCGAGGTATTTAATTTTTACAAATGAAGTAAAGGGCAAAAATGTATCTTGGTACCTCGCAGCACGGAGTCAGCGCTACCCCCGGCATGATCTCTCCGCTGATACTGAAGCATATGGATACCGAAAGCGATGTGTGAGAACACGAACTCGGACGTTCTCCTCATTCTTGATTGTTTGATTCACGCATTTTAGGAATAACTATGGGATTCCAGCGCCTAAAGACAACTAACATCTCAAAGGTAGGTGGGACAGCATGACTCAGAAATGATGAGCTCGAAAAACAGATAAAACTCGAAACTGTGCTCAGATGTTTTAAAGTTCCGTGACTAACATATCTACGGTGATAGTTCAGAAGGTCAAAACGAAATGATTGCAACCATGTGTCATGTCAATTGAGAATACGTTTGGCTGACCATTGAGGCTGGACCATGGCAGTCCGCCGCTTTTGGCACAAAATAAGGTCAAATCGAAATCTCTAAGGTGGTGAAATTTCATCCGCAAGCGCTGAATAATTGGACGCCTATTTACAAGACTTGATCCACAACATCAAAGGGCTTATCAACTGAAAAATAGTGACGGAATTAGTGTTCTCACACTTGTGTTTTTCCCATTTAACTGTGACTTCCTAAACTTCCTTTTAATCCTAACAAAAGTTGAAATAAGCTAGTTTGAAATAAAGCTTTGTCGATGTGACAGATTTTGAACTCGATTATAAAAGAGGATCTTTAATTTCTGCTGGAATGAGATTTGCTAAATTCTCAATAATCGCAGTTTTTGCATGTGTGCGAAGAGTAATTCCGTCGGCACAAAACATATCACGAACAATAGCGAGTCAACGAATAATTCGCAAGTTTCAATTAAAAGTGGCATGGAAATGAAGTTCGAATACAAAAAGTCCTGGAGATCGTATAGCCACAACAACAGAAAACTGCACTTTTTAAAAGCCAATGAATAGCCATTGATTATTTTACAACCTCAACGAGACCGGAAATGGCAAATGTTCAAGATTCACTGTTGCAAATCAGCGGCTGAATGATTTTCGGGTTGAAAATGCATTTCCAAATACTCGTACGTGACGTATTTGGTGCAGGCCATTTCGCAGACGTGTTTATCACCTGATAGCTGGGACACCGAATGGTACAGTTTCACGACAAAAAATAGGCGGATGCAAAGCAGAACGTTGTGAACAAGCAATTGGCCGTGAATTTAGGTGGGTGTTAAGTCAGTGTTTGGTTTGGTTTGCCCCAATTTAGAAATCAAAAAAAGCAAACCGAAAACCACGTCCGCGAAATTGGCTATCAAAATGTATAACTATATAAGCCGTTCAGAATATCTACAGGGCTTATCAAAAGTCCTCGAACATAGACGATATTTTAAAGTACTGGTTAACACAGGGGCCATCTCATTTCAACAGGGCTTGGTGCAACTTCACGCCTCACACGAGTGTCATGATGTTTTGCGGCGCATGCTTCCATTGATTCTAAATAGCGCCTGAGTTAATAATAAACTCCTATGTTCGAGGATTTTTGATAAGCCCGTTATAAGCCTCACAGCCCAGAAATTTCGGCCAGAGAGCACAAAAGTCTGGAGAGAGGCGAATAAAGAAAATCTTGATTTTCGCCAACGATTCGCCTGCGTTATGGCCCATATACACGGTCTTCAGTAATTGACGGGCCACAGGAGATTTTTGTCGGAATTTTAAAACACGGGGCTGGGTAATTCCCCATCTGGCATGCGCTGCAAAAAGCATTCCTTCGTGAAATGCGTTTTGCCGCGCATGCGAGATGGAGAATTACATTGCCCCGTGCTGTAAAATTCTGGCAAAAATCTCTCATGGCCCGTCAATTACTGAACACTCCATATCTTTGGACTATACCTGACAGACATGAATGATGATGAAACCGCAGATCTTCTCTGCTTTACCACATGTGCTGAATAATGTGCTGATTGTCGTTGAAACATGCATGGAAATTACGCCTTGAACTTTAGATTTAACCAAAGTTCGTCAACTTGGAAGGTCGAAATGCGAATGCAATACCTTCCAATGAATGCAGGGCCTGCGCTCAAACGAGAAAATATATGCGAAAGACCAATGCCAACTGGTAAGAAGACATCACTGCTTCAAGACATCAGTCTTCAAACATCATCATTTTGATTACTGCTGATGCCTGGTCAGCACAATAATTGACTCGCAACACATAGTTATTGCACAGGAATTCGTCAAAACCAAATTTTTTTAAGTCCTTGCATTTTCTAACTATCGAAAACTTTTAATGGACCTTTTCTATGATCTCTCGGACATTATGCATTTTTTCTTGACACCTGACATACCATGAGCACTATTCCAGCAAAATGTTTCGTTTTTTCTCGGAAATCTCAAGCGATTGACACGGCTATAAAATTAGTTCGAAAATTGGACTCCGAAAAATATTGGCACAGCGAAATTGACCTCACTTTCTGCCCAACCTGAATACGGTGAGCCAAGGTCGTACCTAGGGGTAACGACCTTGTCTTCGGGGTAGCAGAAACAAGTAGCAACCTGGGGATAACAGAAACAAGTAGTTGTCACAGAAATAAGTAGTTATCAATATCTCATGTAAGGAGGAACGTCTCCCGCCAACTCTTGAATGAAAGAAAGGTTGAAAATTGCTCGTCACATCAATTGGCGTAAAAATATATCTTATTCACAGAAATGCAGGAGATGAGAATGAATAGCAAGACAAAATGCAAAGTTCGATCTGCATGTGGTACCATAATCCAAATGGCTTCGACAACAAATCGATGGGATTTTTGTTTTAAACCTGCACTTTCTCCCAAGATCGATATGATTTTCGTTGAGGGTTTCCAGGCTCTAGTGAACGCCGGAAGATTTTATTAAAGAATTACGATTTCTTTCTTTCCGTTTTCGTTTCCAAAATCACGTCATAAAGTTCCTTTTGATTTTCATGGATCTAATGCTGTGATATAAGTTATTCACCAGACAGATCGGGTTTTATAAGCATGCCTCAACAATTTTTGAGATAGCTCTCAATAGCAGATAAGTGAGGCTTCACCACACCCCATTTTAACAGCAATATTTCCCACACAAAAGTTGGTGAATCGGCGATTATGAAGTACAAACAAATCAATGATAAACATGGCGATGACAGCGCCATAATGAGCCAACCAAATGTGTGTAATTCTGACTTCAAAAAAATTCTTTCGTGTTCAAGTGAGCCGCACAAGAACTCGTTAAAAAGATGTCACAAAAGGCTCTGTTGCAGGTTCAGCCCATCGAGCTAATGCGGGACAAATGTTCAATTCAAACATAACATACCATATAGACAACAAACTCCGACGAAAAATACTGACATTTCATCTTCAACAGGCATCAAAAGAGTTCGGTATAATTCCTGAGCTGGTCGACGCCATCTCACCAAATAATCTGCTACATTAAAATCAGGTAGGTACTATAGGAAAGGCACGAAACAAGCTAAGTGTTTTAGTTCCAATACACTTGTTGCACACAATAATCTCTTGCCTATAACTTATCAGTTCTCACCGCCGAGCTATGGTTTAGCACCTGCTGCTGTAAACATCTGTAGAAACTGACTTTTTATGACACAGCGCCACGATAAAAACAACCATCACAATTGATAGAATCCCATTTATATACCTATACCACTGCACCCACTGCAGCACCATTGCCGACTTAATGAGAAGTCCGTCTAATTGCACCCGACCTCTTGCAGTTCAACTCGTCATCTCCTCCTATGCAAGCGACAAAAACAAATCACAATTGGTAGGGCCCATTTAAACCAAACCACCCATGGCACAACCATTCCAAAGGAATTCCGAATTGGACCCACCTCCTTCAACCGTTTTCCTAAATCAGTTCGGAAACGGAAAATATTTAGGGATAAAAGAAGTGGCACAAATTTCCAAAGGAATTCCGAGAAATTTACCACCTCCTTTCCCGGTGAACCTAAATCAATTCGGAAGAGAAAATAAATTTATTAAAGAGGGAATCAATTTCAAAAATTCGAAGAAATTTCAACTCAAATTTCAAGGGCCTAAAACTCAAATTCGAGGAAACCCCAAAAAACCAACTCAAATTCAAGAACTCAAACCAAATTAAAGGGAAAATCAAATTGAGGAAACCCAAACTAACCAAAGGGAACATCAAACTCAAATTCGAGCGAACTTCAAACTGAAATTCGATGAACCTCAAAACTGGAATTCGGTGAACATCAAACTCAAATTCGAGTGAACATCCAACTCAAATTCGAGTTGAAGCTCAAATACAAATTCGAGCGAACCTTAAATTCAAATTCGATTGAACCTCCATATTCAAATTCGGGTGAATCTTGAACTCAAATGCAGGTGAATATCGAATTCAAATTCGCATGAACCTCAATTTCAAGTCGAGTGAACCTCAAAAATCAAATTCGAGTGAATCTCAAACTGAAATTCGAGTAAACCTCAAAATTCAAATCCGAGCGAACCTTAAACTCAAATTCGATTGAATCTTAAACTCCAAATCGGGGAGCCTTAGCCTCACCTCACTCAAATTCGAGTTGACGCATTACACTCTACATCAGAGGCTGGGTTGGATGGAAGTGTTCCTGTCGGAACATTTTCAGAACTCTTTTGGAACACCAATAATAGCCCTTTAGTAACACTATTTTCCTGTCAAGATTAGAACACACACGAGATGGAGCACATGAAGTTATCCAAATCGCTTATGTTTCCAATCTGCGACAGAAAAATGTGTGTTATAAAAGCGCGCAAAAATTCCAAAGATGTTCCGAAAAGAACACTTCTATTATAAGCCCGTTTTGATAAAGATATTCCAAAGATGTTGCGTTCGGAAACCTCTCATTTGTACTGCATGAACTTTTGGGTGAGCCTGTGTCAATTTATGAGCAGAAAAAAGATGTATAAAGCTGCCGCCCAGGGAGTTGATATACAGATCTATAATGTCCTGGAACATAGGAGAACTTGTAAATGACTGTTCAAATAAGGGGCCATCTCAATTCAACAGGGCTTGGTACAACTTCACGCCCAACCGAGTGTCATGATTTTTGCGGCGCATGCTGCCATTGATTCTAAATGGCGCCGGAGTTAGAAATGACCTCCTATGTTCGATGACTTTTGGTGAGGAGGGTAGATAGACTTACCGACGGCGATTTTTATCCATTGAGAAAAACGGAAAGTCTCGTGTAAACACCTGGTTCGCCAGGTTGAGCACATCCTTTCCCGTGACTCACAACTCCTGCCAGGTACCACGGTTTGGTCTGAACGTTCCGCCTTCAAAAAACGTAAAAAGAAGTTCCGATGAATTTGAATGGCACGGTGTCGTTTCAAAAATGCCGCAATCAAAAAATATGTTCTTCCGTTTTCAAAAGCTGCAATCAAAAAATGTTCTTCCGTTTTCAAAGGCTGCAATCAAAAATTATGTTCTTCCGTTTTTTCAAAGGCTGCAACAAAAAAATGTTCTTCCGTTTTCAAAAATGCTGCAATCAAAAAATATGTTCTTCCGTTTTCAAAAATGCTGCAATCAAAAAAATGTTCCGTTTTCAAAGGCTGCAATCAAAAAATATGTTCCTCCGTTTTCAAAAGCTGCAATCAAAAAATATGTTCTTCCGTTTTCAAAAATGCTGCAATCAAAAAATGTGTTCTTCCGTTTTCAAAGGCTGCAATCAAAAATATGTTCTTCCGTTTTCAAAAAATGCTGCAATCAAAAATTATGTTCTTCCGTTTTCAAAGGCTGCAATCAAAAAATATGTTTCCTTCCGTTTTCAAAAATGCTGCAATCAAAAAATATGTTCTTCCGTTTTCAAAAATGCTGCAATCAAAAATATGTTCCGTTTTCAAAGGCTGCAATCAAAAAATATTTTCCTCCGTTTTCAAAAGCTGCAATCAAAAAATATGTTTCTTCCGTTTTCAAAAATGCTGCAATCAAAAAATGTGTTCTTCCGTTTTCAAAGGCTGCAATCAAAAAATATGTTCTTTTCCGTTTTCAAAAATGCGCAATCAAAAATTATGTTCTTCCGTTTTCAAAGGGCTGCAAAATCAAAAAATATGTTCTTCCTTTTCTTTCTTTTTCTTCCTTTTCAAAATGCTGCAATCAAAAAATATTTTGTTCCGTTTTCAAAAGGCTGCAATCAAAAAAATATGTTTTCCGTTTTCAAAAGGCTGCAATCAAAAAATATGTTTCTTCCGTTTTCAAAACTGCAATCAAAAAAATATGTTCTTCCGTTTTTCAAAGGCTGCAATCAAAAAATATGTTCTTGGAGGAAACCTTTTTTTGAGCCTTTGAAAACGGAACATAATTTTTGATTGCAGCATTTTTGAAAACGGAAGAACATATTTTTTGATTGCAGCATTTTTGAAAACGGAAGAACATATTCTTTGATTGCAGCCTTTGAAAACGGAAGAACATAATTTTTGATTGCAGCATTTTTGAAAACGGAAGAACATATTTTTTGATTGCAGCCTTTGAAAACGGAAGAACACAATTTTTGATTGCAGCATTTTTGAAAACGGAAGAACATATTTTTTGATTGCAGCCTTTGAAAACGGAAGAACATATTTTTTGATTGCAGCCTTTGAAAACGGAAGAACATATTTTTTGATTGCAGCTTTTGAAAACGGAAGAACATATTTTTTGATTGCAGCCTTTGAAAACGGAACATATTTTTTGATTGCAGCATTTTTGAAATCGGAAGAACATATTTTTTGATTGCAGCACTTTTGAAAACGGAAGAACATATTTTTTGATTGCAGCCTTTGAAAACGGAAGAACATAATTTTTGATTGCAGCATTTTTGAAAACGGAAGAACATATTTTTTGATTGCAGCCTTTGAAAACGGAAGAACATATTTTTTGATTGCAGCATTTTTGAAAACGGAAGAACATATTTTTTGATTGCAGCTTTTGAAAACGGAGGAACATATTTTTTGATTGCAGCCTTTGAAAACGGAACATATTTTTTGATTGCAGCATTTTTGAAAACGGAAGAACATATTTTTTGATTGCAGCATTTTTGAAAACGGAAGAACATATTTTTTGATTGCAGCCTTTGAAAACGGAAGAACATAATTTTTGATTGCAGCATTTTTGAAAACGGAAGAACATATTTTTTGATTGCAGCCTTTGAAAACGGAAGAACACATTTTTTGATTGCAGCATTTTTGAAAACGGAAGAACATATTTTTTGATTGCAGCTTTTGAAAACGGAGGAACATATTTTTTGATTGCAGCCTTTGAAAACGGAACATATTTTTTGATTGCAGCATTTTTGAAAACGGAAGAACATATTTTTTGATTGCAGCATTTTTGAAAACGGAAGAACATATTTTTTGATTGCAGCCTTTGAAAACGGAAGAACATAATTTTTGATTGCAGCCTTTGAAAACGGAAGAACATTTTTTGATTGCAGCTTTTGAAAACGGAAGAACATATTTTTTGATTGCGGCATTTTTGAAACGACACCGTGCCATTCAAATTCCTCGGAACTTCTTTTTACGTTTTTTGAAGGCGGAACGTTCAGACCAAACCGTGGTACCTGGCAGGAGTTGTGAGTCACGGGAAAGGATGTGCTCAACCTGGCGAACCAGGTGTTTACACGAGACTTTCCGTTTTTCTCAACTGGATAAAAATCGCCGTCGGTAAGTCTATCTACCCTCCTCACCAAAAGTCATCGAACATAGGAGGTCATTTCTAACTCCGGCGCCATTTAGAATCAATGGCAGCATGCGCCGCAAAACATCATGACACTCGTGTTGGGCGTGAAGTTGTACCAAGCCCTGTTGAATTGAGATGGCCCCTGATTTGAACAGTCATTTACAAGTTCTCCTATGTTCCAGGACATTATAGACTCTGTATATCAACTCCCTGGGCGGCAGCTTTATACATCTTTTTTCTGCTCATAAATTGACACAGGCTCACCCAAAAGTTCATGCAGTACAAATGAGAGGTTTCCGAACGCAACATCTTTGGAATATCTTTATCAACACGGGCTTATAATAGAAGTGTTCTTTTCGGAACATCTTTGGAATTTTTGCGCGCTTTTATAACACACATTTTTCTGTCGCAGATTGGAAACATAAGCGATTTGGATCACTTCATGTGCTCCATCTCGTGTGTGTTCTAATCTTGACAGGAAAATAGTGTTACTAAAGGGCTATTATTGGTGTTCCAAAAGAGTTCTGAAAATGTTCCGACAGGAACACTTCCATCCAACCCAGCCTCTGATGTAGAGTGTAATGCGTCAACTCGAATTTGAGTGAGGTGAGGCTAAGGCTCCCCGATTTGGAGTTTAAGATTCAATCGAATTTGAGTTTAAGGTTCGCTCGGATTTGAATTTGAGGTTTACTCGAATTTCAGTTTGAGATTCACTCGAATTTGATTTTTGAGGTTCACTCGACTTGAAATTGAGGTTCATGCGAATTTGAATTCGATATTCACCTGCATTTGAGTTCAAGATTCACCCGAATTTGAATATGGAGGTTCAATCGAATTTGAATTTAAGGTTCGCTCGAATTTGTATTTGAGCTTCACTCGAATTTGAGTTGGATGTTCACTCGAATTTGAGTTTGATGTTCACTCGAATTCCAGTTTGAGGTTCACTCGAATTTCAGTTTGAAGTTCGCTCGAATTTGAGTTTGATGTTCGCCTGCAGTTGAGTTTGGGGTTTCCTCGAATTTGAGTTTTAGGAACCCTTGAATTTGAGCTTCAGATTCGTTCGAATTTGAGCTTGAGTTCCCTCTAATTGAATTTGAATTTCTTTCGAATGTGAGTGTTAGGTTCACTCGAAGTTGAGTGTGAATAATTTTCTCGAATTTCCTTTTCGAAATTGATGCAACTCATTTTATCACTCAATCCATCTTCCAAGTCTTCCCATTCTGTTTTCAGCTGACACAACGGCGAAGGAGGACGGTCCAATCTCGGAATGTCCTGGAATGCGTTGCGCCATCGGTGGTCTCTGTCTGATGCCTTACCAGATCTGTGATTCCGTTGTCGACTGCATCGGTGGAGACGACGAGTTGAACTGCAAGAGGTCGGGTGCAATTAGACGGACTTCTCATTGAGTCGGCAATGGTGCTGCAGTGGGTGTAGTGGTATAGGTATATAAATGGGATTCTATCAATTGTGATGGTTGTTTTTATCGTGGCGCTGTGTCATAAAAAGTCAGTTTCTACAGATGTTTACAGCAGCAGGTGCTAAACCATAGCTCGGCGGTGAGATCTGATAAGTTATAGGCAAGAGATTATTGTGTGCAACAAGTGTATTGGAACTAAAAAACTTAAGCTTGTATCGGTGCCTTTCCTATAGTACCTGATTTTAATGTAGCAGATTATTCGGATAAAAATGGCGTCGACCAGCTCAGGAATTATACCGAACTCTTTTGATGCCTATTGAAGATGAAATGTCAGTATTTTTCGTCGGAGTTTGTTGTCTTTGGTATATATTACGTTTGAATTGAAATGTTTTTTCCACATTAACTTGATTGGCTTTACTGCAATGGTACCTTTTGTGACGTCTTTTATGAGTTCGTGTGTGGTTCAGGCGCACACTTATGTAATTTTTCTGAAATCAGAATTGAACACATTTGGTTGGCTCATGACGCTGTCAGCGCCATGTTTATCATCGATTTGTTTGTACTTAGTAATCACCGATTCACCAACTTTTGTGTGGGAAATATTGCTGTTAAAATGGGGTTTGGTGAAACACTAATCTGCTATTGAGAGCTATCTCAAAAATTGTTGGTACATGTTTGTAAAACCCGATCTGTCTGGTGAAGAATAACTTATGTCCCAACATTAGATCCATGCGAATCAAATGGAACTTTATTACGTGATTTTGGAAACGAAATCGAGACAAATAAATCGCAATTTTCACAAAAATCTGCCGGCCTTCACTAGAGCCTGGAAACCCTCCACGAAAATCATATCGATCTTGGAAGAAAAGTGCAAGCATGGTGTGTAAAATAAGAAGTGAAGGAACTGCGCTTCGTTTAACATGGAGTCAAATGGGAGCAGAACTGAGACCAAAATGTGTACTGCTGGATTGCGGTGTATCAAGGCGGAGTGCGCATCGAAAGGCATGCGAGTGAATGGCGGACCGCGGTGCAATGCCCACAGAAAATTAAATTTCTTCTGAACAAAGCGACGTTTTTTGATGTAGCTTCCCATGGTGCAAAGCTGAAAAATGTGCGCTTCCACGCATGAAAATGATTCCAACCTTTCGTCGGGTAAAACTCTCAACCATTTGAGGAACAAAAGTGCTCAAATTTCGGTGTTGTAAAATTCCGGGTTCTTGACAGGTATTTTCAAAGATTGTGCAATTTTTTTTCACGTTACAACATGGTTACGACCTTCGGAAGAGTTGTAGAGGAAGCCTTTCAATTTCCAAAAATTCCAAAATCGTTGAATTTGAACACCTTTGGAATTTTTCCCAAAAAAGGGGGGTTTTTTTTTTGGGGGGGGGCCCCTTTTTTGGGGGGGCCCCCCCCCCCAAAAAAAAACCCCCCTTTTTTTTTTAAATTAAATTTTTTTTCAAAAAGGGTTTTTTTTTAAAAAAATTTTTCCATTTCACTTTCCATTCCCCCTTTTTTCATTTCCCCCAAAAAAACCAAAACAACCGGGGTTTCCGGGAAAAAAATTTTTTTTTTTTTTTCCCCCCCATTTTTTCCCCCTTTCCCTTTTTTAAAAATTTTTTTTTTGGTTTAATTTTTGGGGGGGAAGCCGGGGGTTTTTTTTTTCCCCCTTTTAATTTCCCAAATTTTGGGGGGAAATTTTCCCAAAATTAAAAAAAAAGGCCCTTGGGGTTATTAAATTTCCCCTTTAATTCCGGGGAAAAACTTAAAGGGTTTGAAAATTTCCTTTTGGGCCCCCGTTAATTTTTAATTGGGAAAACCCCGGGAAAAGGAAAAGGGTCCCTTTGGGGGGTTTTTTTTTAAAATTTTAAAAAATTTCCCCAAAAAAAAATTAAACCCCGGCCCCTTTTTAAAACCCCCCCCGGGGGGAAAAAAAAGGATTCCTTTTTAAAAAAAAAAACCCCTTCAAAATTTTTGGCCCTTTTTTCCGGGGGGGAAAAAATTTTGGGGGGGAAAAAAATTTTTAAAAAATTCCCAAAAAATTTAACCAAAAGGGAAAATTATTTAAAAGAAAAATTCAAAAATTTTTAAAATTTAAAAACCCGAAGGGAAATTTCCCAAGGTTAAAGGGAAAACCCAAAAAAAGGGGAGGTTTAAA
This sequence comes from Sinentomon sp. SZTP_YWyxl, assembly GCA_030068105.1. Lineage (NCBI taxonomy): Eukaryota > Metazoa > Arthropoda > Protura > Sinentomata > Sinentomidae > Sinentomon > Sinentomon sp. SZTP_YWyxl. Next base: position 29,592 of record JASGXE010017747.1, read on the forward strand.
ATTTTGGGTGCCATTAGGTTGGAATGGGGCCCCCAAAAAAAAAAAAATTTTTAAAAATTTTTTTAAAAAAACCCCCTGAAAAAAAAAATTTCCAAAAAAATTTTTCAATTAAAAAACCAAAGGGGCCCCTTTTTCCCCAAAATTTTTTAAATTTTTTTTTAAAATTTAAATTTGGGTTTTTAAAATTTTTGGAATTTTTAAATTTTGGGAATTTAAAAGGGAAAAAACCCTTTTTTTTAAATTTAAAATTAAAATTTTAATTTTCGGGGGGGAAAAAAAAATTTTCACCCCAAAAAAACCCCCTTTTTTAAAAATTTCCAAAAAAAAAAAAAGGGGGAAAAATTTTTTAAAAAAAGAAAAATTTTAAAAAGAATCCATTTTTCTTTTAAATTTTAAAAAAACCAAATTTAAGTTTTTTAAAACCCTTTTGGGGGGTTTTTTGGGAAAGGTTTTTTGGGGGTTTTTTTTAAAAACCGAAAAAAACACCCCCCCCCAAACCCCTTTCCCTTTTTTTTTAAAAAAAAAGGGAAAGGGGTTTGGGGGGGGGTGTTTTGGGTTTTTTTAAAAAAAACCCAAAACCCCCAAAAAGTCCCCCAAACCCAAATTAGGGGTTTAAACAGTTTCACTGTTTCAAATCAGCGGCTGAATGGTTTTCGGGTTGAAAATGCACTTCCAAATACGTGGGGTATTTGGTGTATGCAATTTCGCAAACGTTTTGATCACCTGAGAGCTGGGACACCGAATGGTACACAGTTTCACGACAAAAAATAGGCGGATACAAAGCAAAACGTTGTGAACAAGCAATTGGCAGTGAGGTTAGGTGGGTGTGGGTGTTAAGTCAGTGTTTGGTTTGGTTCGCTTCAATTTAAGAAATCACGAAATGCAACCCGTAAAACACGTCCGCGAAATTGGCTACTCCAAATGAGAGTTGGCCTTACCACAGTCGTTCAAACTAGAATGATAACACTGGTTAACAATAAACAAAAAAATAATAGGCATTCGTACGCTACCAAATATTTTTGTCGTATTGAAAAATGACCAAGGTTTGCTCATCCCTACAACTTATTCCTTTCGAAGACGCAAACTGAGAACAGTCTTAAGCATGCTTACGAGTGCAGCTAGAATTTCTACAACAGTGAAAAATCGTTTCTAAACCATCTAATCCGGCGTAGAAATCTAAGTTCCTCTGGATATTTGAATGTAAGAGTGGAAAGCATTATGTTTGTGTCTTCAAAGTATAACTTCTCTTCGGAAGTAAAAAAAATCATGAGAAATAGCGACAAAGCCAGCAGAGATTCGCAAATTACTGGAGTATGCCGAAACAATCACTACAGCAATCATGTGGGATGTTCATTTTCGGACGTTTTTACCACTTCGAGAACTTGAAAGTAATTCGAACAAGAATGTCGATTACTGCAAGCATTGAAATGCTGCACGTGTTGGAACTGCAGTCATTTCCATTTCTGCACAAAAAGAGTTCCAGATTAAAAGAATCAATATCTTCTTTTGTTTTCTTCCTGCCGCAAACAAAACCCTTTCCCAATTAGCCAAAGCCATTTTGGCAAAGTTAGAAACTTAACCAAATTAACGGGGCGTTCAATTGTACCACATTAGAAAGTTTAGATTTCCCCGTCCGGAATTAAACGGGGGAGAATCGATAACCTTGTAATGACTCTCTAGGGGCTCTGGATTCAGGGTCTACATTGTCCGCCCCCGTTAATTTAGATTAACCTTAGAAGCTACTGCCGGAAGGAGGGCAATCCCTCGACATTCCCTCCAGCCAAAAGGTTAAACCGTTTAGAATATCTATGCGTCTTACAGCCTAGAGATAGGCCCGAGAGCACAAAGACGGGAGGGAGACAAACAAAAAAATTCATGATTTTCGCCAACGATTCGCAGCCTGGTCTGTGCTTGTTTTGGAATGCCTGAATGGTGGTGAAGTGAAACTGAAAGCCTTCTGTGAACTGGACGTGAAAGTGAAACTGGAAGCCTTCTAGTTTCCAAAAATACCAAAATCGTTGAATTTGAACACCATTTATGACAATTTTATGAACAGAGACAACGCGACATGGCAGCATCGTTTCGTTTTTGAGCGGAGAAGAGGCCGCGACTCCCAAGGATTTCAAGGGAGTCGCGGCCTTTCCCCGCCAAAAACAAAACGATGCTGCCATGCCGTGTTGTCTTT
>JASGXE010017748.1:0-38913 GCA_030068105.1 Sinentomon sp. SZTP_YWyxl
TTACAAACGCCACCCATGTGAATGCGAACATTGGCCCAATCTGAAGGTTTTATCATTTCTGTAATCATCACCCTGTCCTTTCACCACTGCAGCGCCGCCAACACCATGCAACTTCGAATGCCACCGAAGGAAAAGCGGAACTCAAAATGACACTCTCGCTGCAGCAGAAAGCCGTGTCGCAGTGAAATGGTGGGCTCGCCTTTTGTTTGTTGGGTGGATCCATTTCCATTTGCTAGAAGACCAGGAGCACACGGGTGTTGAAGTGGAAAACTTCCATCTCCGGGTTATATCTCATGTCTTTCTTTCGTTTTCTCTCTTCTGCGGAAAGTTGTCGCCTGGTCGCCGCGCCATTACATGGATGTAATTTACGGGGGCTTCAATCGGAAGCGTGCCGTGTCTTATTTACCAGGAGCACTGTAGGCGGACGTGCTTTCACGGTAACATGCAGGATTTCAGAAAACCTTGGGCAAATATTTACAATGCCATCAATGTCCCTGCTGCGCGATGACCAATGAAATCGCTTTCAAAAAAACTTGATTACTATACTTGCAAAATAAAGTTAAAAAATATAAATCTTCTGTTTATAGAGCAATTCCATATAGGCTAATCGTTTTGGTTTTCTTCAAAAATGTCACCAAAGAAGTAGTGACGTGCATGATAAAAATTATCATGAAATATCAGAGAAAATTCGCATGACGTGCTGGCCTTTGAGAGGCGTGGGATTCCCTTCAGCAGGGAAAAGTTTCCTTTGGTACTGATGGGTTTGGAACCATGAAGAAGTTGGTCAATGATTGGGGTTCCGCTGTGAAACATAGCTACTAAAACAGAAGCATAACTGATGCCAAAACCGAAATACGGCTATTTTGATAAAGAGTTCAAACGTTCATTTATCAGTTAGCCATTGAGACAAACATTCCGTCCGCCTAGCAACGTCACAAAAATCAGAATGCGGGCCAGCCACCTTTAAACAATGGAATAATTTGAGTGAAGAACCGTTTCAACGCTGAAAGAGTATCTGTTTCTAGATCTCTGGTAAAGACACACATCTTTCGCATGCTCTACTTCAATTCTTCGACAGCATTTTTTTAATTTTAGAGCAGTCAAATTTTATTCTTGATTGTAACGTTATCTGCCGGTTTATATTCTTTTCTAAATTTCCCTTCCCCTACATGCATGATATGAATAATGTTTCACAAACATGTGACTTCAACTCAGATAAAGTTTTTTCATTTCGGTCCCCATTTCTTCGTCCTATTTTTTAGCCTAATCTTTTCTGTCATACTGTCGTTCTCCTGCCTTTTATCATACCTATTCTTGAAACATGACAATGATGGAATTGTGCAAGGCGGATCTTTTTCTTCGCTATGTTTTCTGGAAAAGTACCCATCTACCAGCTGTTGTCTTAGGTTCTACGTTTCCGGCATGCGTCCGGAAATGATGAAACGACCTGCAAACATGCACTGAATATTTCGTAGCTGTTTGCACAATTTTAGGCCGAATTCGGCCTAAAATTGTGGCCTTTGAGGAGCGCATTAATGCGCTCCTCAAAGTCATCAGAGATGGTTGCACGAAAGGAAAAGGGCTGTCATTCACCCGCGGTCGATCGAGCCAAGCTTCGAGCTGTTGTGGTTGTAAAGAAACACACTCTAACCATAACCTACAAAAGGAACAGATTGTATTCGACGGAGTTCGATAAGCTGGACAGCTTTGAAAAGATAAAATAGGTAATTCTCCGTAAACTTGACTGCGTCTATGTACGAGTAGGTGTGTTTTCTCACAACACTCACAGAATTTCGAGATTTAATGAATCTCTTTACTCCAAGATATTTGTATAGTCTTAATGGAATTAATGTACCTACTCATACATGCGTTTTTACATTAAACGCCAGCCTACGAAACTTTTTTGTGTGAGAACATGAATTCCATCGCGACATAGAATCTCAACATCCAAGCAGCGGCGAGCTTTTGTTGAACAGCTAACGGGCCATCACAGCTGCAGAGAAATAAAGCCAAATATTTTCTGGTCACAACTGACTTTTGTGACTTATATCGCGGAACTAGATTGTACTTTTTCACTGAAAGCAATGCGAGGTAGAATTTCACGTCGTTCAGGAATTCTCGTGCAAAAACTAGCAGTAAAGTTCCGCAAAAACAGCTGAGCAAAGGGCCGCACAACATGTGAAATTTGATCTCAATTAGCGCAGCGCAGTACGAACTGCACCCTTGATTTGATGAGTTGCAGAATGACTCAGACGTTGGGCGTAAACAACTGTCGCAGCAACATGATTGAGATGAACTCGACACGCGAGAATTAAAATTGCTTGGCCTGACTGTAAGCCAATGGATATATGTATACAAAGTCAGTGACTGGATTCTGAGTTCATTTTTTTCATTTCCAAGTGACGTTTTCTCAGTTTTATGTTTCCAGATGATTTCCGGGTGTCATCGAAACAGCAGTAAAGATTCAAGGTGCCCGGCGGAATTTTGGGGGCTGCCCCCAAAATTCACTGCAACGTATATTTTTCAAAATGAATGGGTTTACGAATAAATGGAAGTCTGCAAGTGGTTTGGAATTAAAGTTTCGAAAATCCAATTTCTAAGCCAGTGTATACGTCCAATTAAAGGCGCAGTTTTCTGAATGAAAATAAACATGACCAAAGGCATCAAGGTCGCCTTCACCTCAATGTAATCGGAAAATGTTTTCGGCCGTGTGACCCATTACTTTTCTGACCCTCAGATTCAACAAGCCAATTCAGTGAATGCGAGCAGATTGCGTTGCGAAAATTTCAATAATTTCATTTCTATGCACGCAACGTTTGCATACCTCTTCCATTGTTGCATTGAAAGATGCATCCGTCTGTTGAATTGCCTATTGAATTGAACCTGAGGGTGAGTTATTGAAATGGGAATTACGGCCCTTTATTTGAGAAACTCGTATGTCGATGCGCCACTGGATTTTGTGTCGGATTCCTGACGTTTGAGAGCCTCGTCCAGAAACACGTCCTGCCAATAAAATTGCGAAAATAAATTGCAACCAAATGAATGTAGTTTGCAGAAAACATGTGCAATTTTATTTCAATAGGTATATTATAACAATACAAACATAATAATACTGTTTATGGCGAAATAAAATAACTCTGACAAAAGAAAGTTGATTCGATCTTGTTATATAAATGTGGCACGTGGATGGATAGAGTGACGTATTTTGATTCTATACAGGTTACATGTGCCCAATTGATCATGCATTTCATGTTTGTAAAAATAACTGGCATATAAATCAGACATTTTCCCATTATATGATGGGCACAAAAAAGTTTCCCCATTCCAAAGATAGTAGGTACGTCTTTTAGTAACAGAGTTGAAAACGATTTGTTTTCTGGAGGGCATAACTCGTCAAAGAGATAGCTTATATTCGTAACAAAGACAGCAAGTTTTTTCTCAAGAGGAGACGAGCCGGAAAAACAACCTGATTTCAGCATCGGGATTGTGAAAAGTTAGTCTCAAAAATGTAAAAAATGTCCATTCTTGTAGCATGTCCCTGTTTTGTTAGTTGATTCACAACTAATTCCAGTCTACAAGCCAAAAAATCTGGGGCCGGAAATGCCATATCAAAAAATGAACGCGCTACTGGAACGGCCAAGAGCAAAATAGGTATTGTTTTGTGGCAAAAGGGTGTGAATTATACGTCTTCAGGTAACTCCTTCATTAAGCCCCAAGTTTGAAAGATTGCTGTGAGTATCCAGTAATCTTATCATCGTCACCACCCAAGTCATATCCACCATCGTCGTGGTCGTCCAGAGACAAGGAACTGAGGGAAACCTTCTTGATTGGAACCACCTTCTTGATGATCTTGATGGTCTTCTTCTTCTTCTGTGGTGCAGGGTGCTTGCCCTTTGTCCTCAGGACGAGTGCGTTGAAGCCGACCTTCTTATCGGAGGAGTACTTGACAGTCCTGATGCTGCCATCTGGCTCGTGGAGGCTGTACGATCCGACCACCTTGTGACCGTCTCTCTTCTCCTGCTGTTGCTTCCTGTCCTTGGTGTGTTCGTCCTTCACTACGTAGGAGAATGAGTACTTTGGATAGTGTTTCTTATCATGGTCGTCATACTGTGGCATAGCCAAACAGGCAGCAACCAAGGCTGATAGGACAAAAATCTGAAAGAAAAATGAAACATATTTTATGCCTGACATCAACTCTCAATATTAAGTTGTTTTTCATTCTAACAAAGTAACTGCAGGAACGTCATGTCAGGTTTTCGCAGGGGGGCAATCTTCAGGGAATGTGCGGGCCACCGACCCCTAGTCGGGTGATCTGGGGGGAGCCCTCCGTAATTGGGGTCAGGAGCGGAGTCCCAGCGGGGTTCCAAGAAGCATGATGTTTCTGGCGAGGAATATGGGGTCTGAGACCCCAGAAGTCGAAGAAATTTTAAAATTTGGAATTAATTTTGAGTGAAAATTCTTGTTCATCTGTCAAATTTCGCATCAGGGCCAGCCATGGCAAAAGTCAATGGGGCAAACGAGCCAGCAGCATGCACTTCTCCTCAGGGGACAATTATTGCCATTCGCCCCCTAAATGACGCAACCTTCCGTCGATGTGCCAGAGACCTCCAACCCAGACATGATATCATTTGCGTAACACTGCTAAAACGTCTATAGTCACCAACTACAAATCGTGCGGCTCTACGCTGCAACATGTCTAGGATATGAGAGTGACCTACTTGGAACGGGTCCCACGCTGGGGAAGCATACTCCAAAATTGGTCTAACCAAGCTTGTGTAGGCTAGCTCACGAATATTTCTAGGGCATTTTCTATAATTCCGTTTGACAAAATAAAGAGCAGAATTCGCCTTGGCTGCAATGCCAGCAAGGTGAGGACCCCAATTCAATTTTTCATCCAATGTAACCCCAAGGTAAGTGATTTCTGAGCATTGGGGTAAAGGTTTATCGTCGATAAAAAAGACATGTTTGCGTTGATTACCATCCTTAGAGAACGAAATCGAAGCGCATTTTGCAACATTAATTTTCATGGCCGAATCAATGCACCAAGATGATAAATTTTTCAAATCACATTGTAAAGCAAGGCAATCAGCTACACATTTAACATTTGAATAAAGGAGGCAATCGTCGGCAAAAAGACGGATATTACAGTTCAGATAATCAGGTAGGTTGTTTATGTAGATAAAAAACAACAAAGGCCCAAGAATGCTACCCTGGGGAACACCGGAAGTCACAGGATATGGCGCAGACAAGTGAGAGGCAACTCGAACAACCTGTGACCGATTGGAAAGGTAACCACGAACCCAGTTAACGGTGCATTCATCAAACCCAAGATCATTTAATCTCTGAACTAGTAGCACGTGGTCAACTGTATCAAAGGCTTTGGCAAAGTCTATTGCTATGGCATCAACTTGTCCCCCCGAATCTAAAACCATAGACAACTCCTGCACAAAAGAGGTGAGTTGGGAAGTGCATGAATAGCCCGCCCGGAAGCCATGCTGAAATGGAGAAAGCAGCCCATTTGAATCCAAATAGCTTCTCATGCGAGTCGCCATAAGAAATTCCAAAATTTTTGAACAAGTGTTTAGTAAGCTAATTGGGCGATAATTAGAGGGGTCAGATTTACTACCCTTCTTGAAGATCGGTACAATAAGAGAGCGCTTCCAAGCGGATGGTATATTACCTAATCTTAGACTAGCATTAAAAATCAAAACAAGAAATTTGCTAAATACGTTAGGAAGCAATTTCAAAAACCTTGCAGTAATGTGATCATCGCCTTCAGACACTTTAGATTTCATTTTAATAATTCGATTTATGATGGAAGTTTCAGAGAAGACTTCCCAATGTTGACACTGTGAACAAGAAGAATCAGACGCAGCGGAAGCATGGCTTGATTTTTGAAACACCTTTGCAAACACTCTATTCAAAAGCTCTGCTTTCTCTGATTCATTGGAAGCCAAAATCGGACAATTGGTATCATCAAAAGAGAGAGTTGGAATGGAAGCCGTGTCTGTTTTCAGAATTTTGTTGAATTCCCAAAACTTTTTTACTCCAAAGCAACCTTCACGGAAGGAAAGGAGATAATCAGAAAGAGCCTTGTGTTTGCCTTCCGAATAAGCAGCAAGAGCTTTCTTATATGAAATAGCACATTCACGTGAGCGCTTCCGATTTCTGAAAAGCAATCGTAACTTTCTTTTCATGTTAGATAAATGCACGTTAAACCACGGTGGCCTACGCACAGTGCGAATTGACCGCCGAGGTACAAAAAGTTGTAAAGCCACCCTTGTTATTTCAGAAAAACGTTCCCAGAGACAATCTATCCCTCTGTCGTCATCAGACATTTTCTGAAAGTCATTGTATCTAGACAGCATATACTTTGACATGCCTTCCCGATCAGCCTTTCCGAAAAGAAAAATAGTTTTGTTTACAGCTGTGATTTTAGGTTTGCGAAAGTTCAACTCAAAATGGACCAATTTATGATCGGAGATGCCATCTTCCACAGACAGATTACGGCAAATTTCAGGTGGCCGCACCAAAACCACATCCAAAATATTTGGCCCGCGCGTGGGAGAATCAATACATTGGACCAAATTGTACTTCGAGACAAAAGAAAAACATGCCGTGTTCAACTCCAGCCCATAAAGAGGCGTCGAGTTGATCCTTCCCAACTTCCAGTTTATGTCCGGAAGGTTCAAATCGCCCAGAATAACCAGCGGTTTGTTGGCACATTTAAGCAATTTAAATCGGTTTAGGCAATCGTCTAGAGCGTCAAATAAAGCAGAATCAACAGAATGGGGTCTATAAACAATGACCAAATGGAATTTGGTGGAGGCATCAAGGTTGTTAACAGAGCAGAGCATAAATTCAAAAACAGGATGGATATAAAGAACGGAGCAAAGTAGATCAGGCGTAGATGCACAAAACAAACCTCCGCCTCTCTCATCTCTATCCCTTCGGGCAACAGAGAACTCCGGGGGAAATATCTCCGCATCCCCGATTCTCGAGGAGAGCCAACTTTCTGTTCCAACGAGTAAATTTGGTTCGAAGAGTTCCACCAAGGTTCCAAGCTCAATTTTTTATTTTTCAAACTTCTGAAATTAGAATACAAAACTTTTATTCCCTGCTTCTTGGATTTTCGTGGCAAAGGTTTTGCCGAATTGTCCTCACAGGTCTGCGCAACCAGAGGCAATCCCAAAGGCACAGATGCTATCTGCCCACATTTGACATTTTCATCATTTGTCCCCGTGGTCATCAAAGAAAGAGTTGAGCGCAGTTCATGCACAAAAGTCTGCCCATTTGCCGTGGAACCATCAGCAGGTGAGCTGAAAGACACACACAGTGATTCAGGTGATTTTGATCCACCAGAAAACCCCATGTCAACCATGCATTCAGAAAAGCCAGGTGAAATGGAATAAGCTTCATCTGCAGGTGCAGAAATAGATTGACGTGAATGAGTTCGCATTGGGATCTCATCCCGCGTTGATTTAACAGAAAAAGAAGCTCGAGATGAAATTCCTGGGTGGTCAGATTCAATTGACAAAGGACGCAATTTTACAAAGTCAAAGCAAGAGAAAACAGAGCAAAACGAAGTTGAGGGCTGGCCGCATTGACAAGCATATGTTTGCGGAATCAGTAAAGATTTGTGTCATTTTGCCATTGAGCTCGTATTGAGGCAGGTGCCCTCGATTCGTTGTGGACATTGGGAAAACTGAAAACTGTGAGTCACCTCAGACAGATTTCATCGAAGGAGAAGCCAACCAACATCAGGTGGCATCACGCCACTGTGTGGCCAAGCCTGAAGCGTGAAATGGTACAAATCTCCCTGTAGATTGCAGATCGTGGATTGCCAAGAGTTTTTGCGGAAAATGTGTTGGGTTCACAACAAGCGAAATGCGGCTAGATTTAGTCAGTGAAAGCCGCATCCACAGGTTTTGCATGACCGAAATGAAGATTTCCGCTGGAAGACATTTTAAATACTCGCAGATTATGTCGGCTGCCCTGCTCTATTTAGTAACGAAAATTGTTTACTGCAGGCAAGATCAGATGATGAACTCGTTTTTTCGTAAACGAATGTGCTGCGTTCACTCAACAAATGCACCAGAGATAAAATTGAATTTTAAATGGCAGCGCAGCCCAATTAATTTATAGCAGGTACAGGTATAAGATACCCACACCACTTGGAGTTTTTTCACTTTTCTGTAGGCTAAATTACATCCACTTTCCACTTGAGTTGATAAAATAATTTCACGCCCATGGTATCCAGGCTTGTGAATCTGCCTGTGTCACACAGCAGCAAACAGAGAAGTGTATCCCATAACCATCCAGAGACACATGAAGGCATATATTTAAAGTCTCATTACTGTTGGAGAACTTGATTCGGGTTAAAATGGTTGCACACTGATCTAAGAAATGGGGCCAATGCGAATCATAACGTCTGAGGGACAACCATTCAGAATGAATTATTTCGTCTTATGCTGGCTCCATTTTCGCTGAAGACTGAAGGTGCTGAAAATGTTGTCTCTTGTCTTTTCCTTTCCTGGGCTTCTTTTTCCTTCAGTGATTTCCCTGCATGCGGAAAACCAACCGCACAGTCAGCTTGATTCTCGCTATAGCGAATAGAAATTTATCACAAAATCCAAAAAATTCCGATAGAACATCAAAATAGCACTCCGAAAATTGAATTTCTAACGGGGACAAAAACCACGATCTCGTTTTTCGCGGGGCGAGTTGACCTCACTGTGAGGTCCCTGCTGATCAAGGCTGAGGCGCCTGCAGTTCTAGACTTGAGTTGAAAATGAAAAATACGCTGTGGATTGTCTGGCTTCGTTTTTCACCAGTCTCTAGCCGATTTTAATTTTAATCCTCGGAAACAACAAGTGCGTTGCAAGTGTTTGCAGCACAGGAAGAATTTATATCTAAGGCTAGAGAGGGTGTGGGCAACCAACTTCGAAATATTTTCCGCCCAGCCGGCCATTTTTTCTTTCATGAAAATTTGAGAATACAAGTGAGTATTCTTCATTGCAGTTTCTAAACTGGACATTTTTGAAATTCCATCCAGCCAAATGCAATTCTGCATTGCACCAAGTTTCGGGTAAAAAATTCTTCTTTCCCAACCGGCGGAACACAATCGAGAAGAAACTCTGCAGACATCAATAATATTTAGGATATCCATGAAGTTTGACACGATGCAGAAACACCAACTTGTTTTCTCTCTGTCTCTCATTAAGTAGGGCAAAATTGCGAGAAGGATCATATCGGTATTCGTAAACATGGGATCAAAACCGTCAAAACCAGGAATCATTTTCGCCGTCTCAATTCGGCCGGAAACGGCAAACTCATTTTCTGCGATGAGTGAACATTGGAACGCACAAATGCAGTTGATGCCACCAGTGCCTCAAAATTGCTCTCAAAATGGCCATAAAATTTCGATTTCGCAGAAATTCGCGTTTCCCTTCATAACGTTGAGGCATGAGTTTCAATTTATAAAATCATTCTGACAGAAATAAAACATTTTCGGTACCATGTATGTGTTATGTTTGGTGTCAGTTAACGCAACAGCGTAACTATTCGTGAGGCATCCACGCAGGATGACTCACTTTGATGGACCACGCAGGTTTATAACGTCTCGAATAAAAATGCGCGCGAACCTGTTTTGGAGCGATAAATTTTCGACACCATTCGCAATTGCGACAACCAGCATGGACTATTGCTTGACGACCAGAAGACGAAACACATGTCAAAAACGTCTAATTTTTTTTCCAATCGACATACTTTTTATGATATACACTGGTATGTATAACTGGTTTTCGCCTGCGCATCGTTCGACCGTAGATTTCGAATAATTATTTAATTATCTCTCGTACTTGCAAACCAACCAGGACGCTAAAATCTGGCGACTCCATGCGAGAGATTTCCTTGGAAAATCAAAGAGGAAATCCGTATTGCAGGCTTTGACTCTCCGATACCGTGGATTTAATGGAAAACCTTGTTTCTATCCCCACTTGTTACCGATTCGTTTTTTATCAGGAGATACTTTTCCTGAGGAAGTGCCTGCGCTCGCATTTCATTTGAGTGAACAATTGCCGGATGGCTGACAGGCATATTAAGAATATGGACTTTGGATGCAACTCCCTCACTTTCAAATTATTGGAATACTTAAAACACCAACAGCGGAGAGATCAATGCGGGGTTAACGCTAACTCCGAGCTGCGAGGTAAATTTTTTCCATTGGAGCAGATGGCAAAAATTTACCTCGCAGCTCGGAGTTACCGTTAACCCCGTCATGATCTCTCCGCCGCAAGTAATTTCACAGCACCGCACGTTGTTGGTCGGACATAGTTTGGAAATAAAAGAAAGAAAGTGCACGTCAAATCTCGCTGAAATGGAAAGGCATAGGATAATCTCGAAAAGGGTAATAAATGCACTTTTTGTGAAAGGAGTCTTGAAGGAATGGGAAGTTATCACCTCATGAAACTCTCAGCAGCGAATGCGATAAGCCACAATTGAAAGGTAATCATTCAGCAAATGGCATAAAGTGCCAAAGGAAGGAATTAATGAGGTTTAGAATCGCATGAATTCCTACAAACTCCCACAAAACATTCACCGACGCAATTCCTTCTATTTAATCAAATTTCCAGTGGAATTTCACTGGACTTGCACCGGACTTTAACAATACGTGTATGTGTTTGTTGAAACTTTTGATGATTTTGCACTCGAAATCTCTGCGCAGAATTTGAGTTCGCTTAAAAAGTTTATCGAATTTCCATTGGAAATTTACATAGGAATTTAAACCAGAATTCTCGCAGAACTTTCCGTGAAACTCATAGGTGTAACATAAATCGAATTTCCATGGGAGCTATCAATGAACTTTGCCAAATTTTCAACTCTCCGCAAACGCCTATGGATTTAACACTCAAAATCCAAGGCGGCTGTCTTATTACACCGCAACACAACAAAAAACAGAAAACGCAGAAAACAAGAGGTATTACCTGTAGCAATCCCATGTCAATTTGAAGGCACAACTTCTTGCAAAGCACAGTTATGCGAGTGACCACTGTTCGTACTGATCACCGTTCGTACTGATCACCAGCAGAAAAAGAACTGGACAAATCGTTGGAGCCGTCAGTAAGTTTATATCTGATTCAACAGGTGTTCAGTTCTGGCCACCTGTGCTGCGGTGGCTAAACCGAATTTGCAGCTTCCCTCGAAACTGAAAGTTGATTTCAATTATAATTTTAACAATTGTCGAAATTGTTTTCTCGATTTTTTCGGAATTTCGTTCCCACGCGAGCGACCCCCGCAAACTTTCCATGGTGACAATTATGTGCCACATACAGAATTGGGCAATTAGAATTTATTGTCAAGGTTTCGCTTTTTTCTTTTTCTTTTCTTGTTCTGTTTTTCACTGTTTTGATACAATTGGCGCAGATATGGCCTCTTTTCCAATCATATATTTACGAAACCGTAGATTTCGCATCTTGGCCCACTCGGAGACCGGAGTATGTACCGAGTGGAGCAGATTCTGCTGTCGTTCGGTTACTCTACTTCGCAAGCCCTCTTTTGGGTCAGGCGATAGCGTATAACTCGTTTAGGTCATGCAACAGAGTGCGTATAACATTTTGATTTGATTGTTTATAGGTACCTATTTAGGAGCTTGGCTCCGTTTCATATAACATGTGGATATTGCAAAAATTACAAACCAATGGAACAAAATATGTTGAATACATGAAAAGAAGCTCATTCCAAGATATCAAATCAAAAAAGCCTCATTAAAAAGACAAAAAATACCACAGAGGATTTAAACAGCAAAATTGAGGTGAGACATGAACATTGTTAGGCATAGTCGATGGAGCTCTCAAAGAGTGCACTAAGACGTGCCTTCAGTAAATTTATGGAAATGGGGGTTTTAAATATTTTTGCCGGCAAGGAATTCCAGTCAGAAATCGTTCGCTGAAGAAAACAGTATTTCTGCATATCAGTTCTGGGGCATGGAAGAGTCCTTATTTTGAATTGGTGGTCATGCCGAGAAATATATGTAGATCTCTGAATTAATGGCAACAATTCACCCCAACCACCAACATTAGAAACCACTTTGAACAGGCAAATTATCCTGCTGATTTTTCTTCTGATATGTAGCGGAGTCCAGTTTAATTATGAAATCATCTCAGATACACTGCTGTGGCGGGAATATTTTCAAGTCACAAAACGAGCTCCCAAGCGCTGTATTTTTTCAAGTGAGTTCAAGTCACCAGCAAGGTAAGGGTCCCAAATGACCGATGCATATTCAAGCTGAGGTCTAACAAAAGCAAAGTAAGCAAACTCTCTGGTACTTTGTGGACATCCCTTAAATTTCGGCGAATGAAATATAAGGCCTTACGTGCTCTATTAACAATTGTATTGATGCGCAGAAACCAACTTTGATCGGTAGTGAGGTTAACACCAAGATATGTAATTTTATCTACATGTTCCAGCACAGCACCATCAATGGCTTAAAGACTGCGAACTGGACTGCGTTTGCTTGTAAATGATATGACTTTGACCATGTAGCATTTTATACCATGTAGCAAATGATTTGAACTCCTGGCGACCTGTGAAGTGTGAACCCAGGCTGAAAAGGCCTGTATGCATTTAACACAGTGGACAGCTAACACACACTGACAAATACAGGATAACACAGAATTAGTTGCCCATAGGGCCGTATTTTCGTATGTGGGCATCTCTACATGCAGGCAGATTACCAGTCGTCGATGCTGGATGTTTTCCACTGTGGCATTGATCAAGGAACGTCAGCAAAACATTTCAACGAAGGAACGTGGTTGCATTTCCATTGCTTGTCAAAACATGCAGCGGAGGGCTTGTTGCGGCCTGCAACTCTTATTAACATTGTCATGGCAACTGGACTCGCCCGGGCATCCAAGAATCATCGGCACGTATGGTTGGTTGCAAACCGAGCAAGAAAATGACCAATCACGCTGGCTTGGGCTCGTTGCCATGGCGATGCCTGGATCAGCCCCTGACGGCCAATACTGAGCACGCCTCATCTGCTGCGGGTATTTTTCGCTTTTCCGATGTGATTTGACGAGCGAAATGAATGATTCAAGGACGCATCTTAAGCGTTGCACCGTCTGCGTGCAGGGATGCTCACATGCGAAAATTCAGCCCTATGGGCATCTAATTCTGTGTTATCCTGTATAGCAGTCTTTTATGGTACACTTCGAATAACTCTGCGGACAATTTATAATGATTTTATTCAACTGCGGACTGTGTCAACCAAAGCGCAATAAATCCTCATCATCTCTTGCTCCCTCTTGATGCTGAATATTTCTTAAATTAAACCAGTTTTCTTGAACCTGAAATTCGAGCAAGATTTTTCACTTTTTATGTTACATAACGATATCTAAAATATGCCAATGCAATACTGTTGAGCAGCTGAAGCCATTGGCATGCATCGGCGACAAATCGAGGTTTGACATGTTTTCTGGCAATTACAGAACCCCACAATTGGGAAAAACACTGGTTTTGAAAAGTCCATACCATGTTAATTGGATTGGTTAATTGTTTTGTTTGAAAACATAACTGTGTTTTGAAAGGTACCTACTCCCATATGCGTTGGTCGAGCATTTTATCTACTCGTAAAAAGCGACGTTGACAATGGCATCGCAAAAGATTGGCTGCCATCACAACTTTTATATGACTGTTTTTGTTGAGCAGGACTTTAATTGACCACACCTCAATATGTGAGTGACAAGGCCAGGAGAATGAAAAATTGTCAAAACCATGGTATTACGAAGTGCAATCAAATCAGAACTCAATCACATCACAAGTTTTCTTTTGCACAGAAAGTGTTCTCGCATTAAAAATGTTGCGTCTTGATCAAGACAGTGCACACCTGCTGTTAATCACGTTTTCTGTCATTGACAGAGCACAACTGAAATGACTTTCCTTTTACGACCCTTGAAGGAAACTTTCTGCCCAATTGAGTAAGGGCTTTATTTTTTATGCTCAACTTCCTTGGGTTCCGGGTAATTTTCTTCGAACACGATATTGTTTCCGCTGCGGTCATGGTTTTTCACCCTCAGAGCACATGACGCATTGCTGTTACCACGATAAGCTCTGTAGCAGAAGCAGCCACGAAATAATGTGAAACCTCTTACAGCACAAAAACCGTCAAATAATGGCCCATGGGCTAAAAGTCGGCCACATCAAGCAAAATGATGCTGCTCTTCTACAAGGGTTATTTTTGGGGTTTTTCGGGTATTTCAAGGGTTTTAGGGGTTTTAGGGGTAAGGACTTTCAAGGGTTTTCTGATTGACTTCGGCTTCCTGTGTAACTTCGATCAGCAATAACATTTGAGCACTTTTCAACTTTTGTTGATTCTTTACCCGTCACACCATCGCAGCTGCAAGATCATGGCCCATGGGGCACACCGTGGTGAGACAAAGCCCTCACTAAATTTTAAGCAAAATCTATAGCCATAAGATTATACCAAGTGAGAAAAATTACCAGACAATCTTACGATGGTGAAAATAAGCGGGATCCGGGAATTCTGCTACGGGATTTCTGCTGAGAGAGAATCATTCGATGCTCAACACACGCCACACCACGCACAACATCAGTGTTTGCGTGTGCAAGCAGTATCAAGAAGGTGCAGACTCAAAAGCAGAGAGTTGACCTCAACGTTGCCGTTGAATGCAGAGCGGAGTTGGGCGACGATTGTGGGACATTGTTCTCCTTGCGAGCCCACGTTGTGCAACAAGGTTCATGCCGAGCTACCGGCCGTATGGCTGTCTGTCAGCTCTGGATGGCAAATGAAGTCGCAAAGAAACAAGTTTCCGCTCTTCTTTGCGAAACCGTAATGTTTTGGTTTTCTGTTTCTTGATTACAGGTTATTTCGGAAGCAAATGCGAGACTAAAGTCTCCAACCTGTGCAGTCCGTCTCCATGCTACAACAATGCAACGTGCAGAGTGGTCCAGATCCCAGAACGTCGGGGTCACCAGCAGCAGCATCAACCGGCGACCAACATATTCCAGTGCATTTGCACGTCGGAGTTTGAGGGCCCTTTTTGCGAGACGAAGATCCGTACGATCTCGTCGAACCTGAGCAGAAGACCATGCGACACGAATCCCTGCAACAACGGATTCTGCATTGAGACCCCCGAGGAGGAGGACCCACCGTCCTCCGACAACCAAAGCCCGAAAGGCAGTGGCGAGACAGAAAACCGGAACATCAGAGGTGGTGATGCGAAGCCGTTCCACTGCGTTTGCAAGCAAGGTGAGCATCATTCTCGGGACCACCGCCACCTTGGGGGCAACTCTGAACCCCGCATAGCCGCTTTTCGTTGGAAATGCAACCCCAATTTCTCCATAATTTGCAAAGAAATCCGCAAATTTCTCCTCCAGTGTTGAAAACTGCAGGCCCGAAATTGGTACTCAAAAATTTTGGTTGGAAATGAATAAATCTGTCTTTTTTATTTCACACTTCACATTCTTGCGACATTGCCATCCTTGAACAAAAGCATGAATAAAACCTGCAAATAATGGAAACATCAGGCTCTGTTCCAACATCTGAGCACAAATTGTCCAAGTGTTCACAGCAGTTTGTCCTTTTTCAAATGCTCTCCCTGTACGGTTGTCGAGAAAATTAATTGTAAATCCGCTATGCATGGGCATTCAATTGCCAAACATCAAAATGGAGGAATATGATGTCGTTTTGCTCTCGGGTGAACCTCGAACACATCGATGTTGGTCCATCATTCATTTGACGCACATTTCCTTGCAACAAAATTCCATTTTTTGAATCTGAAATGGTCAGAATTTTTTGGGGTTTTTTTTTTATGAAAGACCTAAGAAACGGTATGCACTTATGCCACAAGTAATCCTCACGTCACTGTACGAGCACACCCATATTCGGGGAAACAAATAATGTTTGGTGACGAAAATTTGCTTTATGCCTGAAATGAATTGAAAATTAATACAGGGCTCAGAGCCCCGACGCAGAAACGTGATGTATCCGTAATTGCATTTAGGAAATAAGGAGAAAGGCAAAAACGTTATAGATTGTTTAGCAGGCTTTGATGGCTAAAATCGAATACTTCGGAAATGCGCAGGCCTCTGTAAGCAGGGTGGTGCGAAATTAGCCTAACACGTATTTTTCAGGATCTTGTTTGCTTGGATCCATTTTTCCCTTTTGTGTCACTCATTGGGTAATTTTAATTCTTATTTTAAGTGTGCTAAAACAATCTGTGAAACTTGATTTCTGCTGATGCAATTGTTCAATCATTGAGTCCCCATAGTCTAATGGAGCCTTCCTCGCTCTTTTGTAAAAATGGCCTATGGGAACTGTCTGTCATATTCACTTAAAGCGGAATGCTCGTACCCTATCGATTGTCAGATGGGCTCATCCATGGGACTCCATCGTCTGGAGATGTTGTGCAGAAAATGCCGAAGCCTGACGAATAATAGACAGCAATACCGCAACGAAATCTGCCTGGATTAATAATTATGGGATTTGGCACACTTTCCATTAAAATGTCTCCATGTCAGCTAGAGTTTGCAGAAAGCTGAACCTCATTCTTATAGGGCACATATTCAGGACACATTCTGGTTGATGTGTCTTGGTTCCACCAATGAAATGGTACATTGCCAAATCCCGTGAATCATGGGCAGGAATTTGGGGAAATGCGAGGCCAATGCGAGGCCAAACGTTTCCAATCGACATACACAGGGCCCGCCAAAATTCATCGAGCCTTATAGGAGAAATTTCAGAGGTCTGTTAAAAACAGGGGTCATCGAAATTTGACAGGGCTTATGATGCAATGCCACGATGCTCATGTTACCATTGATTCTAAATGGAGCCTGGCTTTGAAACAAAATGAACAAAATGAACAAATGTGTGCAAAAACTTTCGGCATGAAATGCAGTAAAGGAAACACCTCGTGCAGTTTAGGAAAATATCGTACCCACTTGCGGTCAATGAAACAAAAGCAAGGACAAAATCGCCGGCGGTTGTCGATGAGAGAGGTATATCCACAGACCGAATGACATGTCATATTTTACGTGTTGAAATATTCATTTATGAGCTTGAAACCCACAGAAAGCGTGATAGCTGGTGGTAAAGAGCGTCAGCCACAACCGTACCAATAACAGCCAAAATATGTGTTTTACAACATGTATCATTTGTGTGCCTCAACCTCAACACGAACTTACTCGGGTGGGAAGCTCGCGCCTTGTGGTGGCATCTGACCAACAATAGGTACGTGAAGGTCATTTTCTTTTTGTT
Source organism: Sinentomon sp. SZTP_YWyxl (assembly GCA_030068105.1). NCBI lineage: Eukaryota > Metazoa > Arthropoda > Protura > Sinentomata > Sinentomidae > Sinentomon > Sinentomon sp. SZTP_YWyxl. The sequence continues at coordinate 17,276 of JASGXE010017748.1, forward strand.
GGCTAACCCACAGCTGTATTGGCTTGCGCAATACTGGATATTGCCACGTTCGCAAGTGCGCAGAAGATTTTTTGAAATGAATTGCGCCGAACATGTTATCGTACGTTTGGGTTTTGAAGTAATGATTGAGAAATATTACTTGCTGATGCCTGACAAACTAGATCATGAATAATTGATAGCGCATTTTTTGTATTCTGTTTGCTAGTTTCGAATAACCGGTGATTGCTCCACACCTCCTTGATCACAATGGAACAGCTTACACTTTACAGGTCCCATGCCCGAATTGCTGAAAAGTCACAGCCTCACACAATCCTCTTCCACCTTCATACGCGTTCCGCGATATTAGGAACATGCTGTCAATTGCTCCATTTAGGTTTTAAAGCACACGAGGCTTCTTTGTATCCTATATGCGTTTAAAAAAACATTCTTTAGCGCATCGGTGTCTGCTGCACTGTTCAACTTTTTCTGCCATCCTTCAGTGAATATAGCGTTGAAGTCACACACGTAATGCTCTCAATTTGGTAACCCCCAGGTAGTTTACTTTCTGTTATAACCATGCTCCTATTGGTTAATTTCTTTATTTTTTTACCTTTTCCTCTAAGGTTTCACCGGAAGATTCTGCGAGAACGAGGAGAACGAATGCGACTCAAAACCGTGCAAAAACGGTGGAACATGTCTCGACCAAATTGGAGCATTCACCTGCATCTGCCAACGTGGATTTGCTGGCGATCACTGCGAAATGAAGGTTGTTACACATATACAATATGATTCAAAAGTAACTTCACATGCCTGGAAACGTCTCTTTCACTTTTTGTGCCAATTGTCATTGCAGCTGGCGTTCAAAATGACATATCCCTGGAGCACATGCAGTCAATAGTTTATGGAAATCCAGCAACAACTGCAGTGCGATAGCAGGGCAGGGAGGTAATCAATGCGATATGACTCAAATCTATTTGCATGTAAAGTTACTGCTGAAATACTCTGTGGCCAAACAAATCATTGTTTCGAGAACAGTGGCCGTCCAGCGCATCGACCACGTCCACTGCATCCACCGCATCTACCGCATATGGGAATCGGCCTCACCGCATCACCGGATCTCAAAAATTAAATATTTTTCATTTTTCTCAGACTTTCGTAATTGGGACGCGGTGGAAAAGGTTTGGCTGCACGGTTTAGGTTAGGCTGGATTAGTTGGTTGGTTGGTTTGCACATAGGTCTAAATGCCTCGTTGATGACGAACCCCTTATTTTTTGGCTACAATATTGCTAACAGATCGGTCAATGATGTCTGGGTTACGTTCAAATCTACCCTTCTAGCCTGCTTGAACAATATACCTGAAAAATGTAAAAAATCCGACAAAAAGTTTCCGTGGGTTAACAGAAAACTGAAATTACTCCTTCGTAAAAAGAGAAAAGCGCATTCAGTTCTTAAACATTGCGAAACTGTAACTCACCGTCGAAAATACGAGTTTTTAAGATAGGAATGTGCTGCACTGAACTCAGATCTGTTTGGGGCATTTATTTCCCGTGCCATTTCAAGCAGTTATTCCCGTCAATTTTGGGCCTATTTGAAATCACTCAGAAAAAAGAAGACATTTCCTCCGATCACATATGCAAATGGTGTTACCTCAAATTCTGCTGTTTCCTCCGCCAACATTCTAAACGATTATTTTGTTAGTGTTTTTTCGCCTTGTGATCTGCCTGTTGATGTTGATGCCAGTGCCGCTCCCAATGATCTCAGTGATAATTTTGCGGAACCCATATTCTTCACTGCGGCAGGTGTCCGCAAGCTCCTCAGTCAAATAAAATCTAACAAACCACCTGGTCCAGACGGTCTGCCTGGAAGGTTACTTAAAGAACTTACCCCCTCGCTTTCCGCCCCCGTAGCTTCTCTTTTTAATCTTATTTGCAACAGATGTGAGATTCCCTTAGACTGGAAGCGGGCAATTGTTACACCAATACCAAAGAAGGATTGCCCCAACAATTCTCCGTCAGGATAACGCCCCATATCATTGACATGCATTTTATCGAAAGTTTTTGAAAAGGTTATTTGCAAATATATCACGGGTTTTCTCTCCAGCATCAATTATCTTCATCCGAATCAATTTGGCTTCAGGCAAAAACGGTCGTGCGAGGCTCAACTGGTGTTGTTCGTTGATGACATTGCGCGGTCACTGGACTCAAATATCCCTGTAGATGCTGCCTTTCTTGACCTATCCAAGGCTTTTGACTTAGTGTGTCATTCCAAACTCATTCAAAAATTGCAATCAATCGGTATGCCTTTAAATTTGGTTTTGCTAATTGAATCATTCCTTCGCAACAGATCCCAACAAGTGTGCGTTCAAGGGTCGCTTTCCAACACAGCCAGTGTGACCTCTGGTGTACCCCAAGGCAGCGTTATTGGTCCTCTGCTTTTTCTCATTTATATCAATGATATCGCAGAAGGCTTGACATCTTCCGTTCGCCTGTTTGCGGACGATGTTGTTCTTTACAGGCCCATCAACACTGTTTTGGACAGTGCGGCACTGGCATCTGACCTACACTTATTATGGACCTGGTGTGAGAGATGGGGTATGAGGATAAACACCGACAAGTCTAAAATAGTTCACTTTGGTTCTCGTTCAACTGCTGTTACCCCTGTCTACTCCATCAATGGTATCCCTCTCCTCGTAGTATCCCAAATTAGGTACTTGGGGGTCATTTTTTCAAGTGACCTATCTTGGGACTCTCATATCAATTCTGTTGTAAAAAAAGCTTCCGCAACCATTGGCTACATTTATAGAAATTTAAAGACAGCTCCTGCTCGGTAAAAAAGACAAGCATTTGTAAGTCTAGTTCTGCCCGTTTTGGAATACGCCTGTTCTGTATGGAATCCCTCCAAACGACGTGAAATTCAATCACTGGAAAATGTGCAACGGCGAGCAGGGTAATTACTGGTACTTATGACAGGATTGCCAGCGTGACCAATATTTTACGGCAACTTGAGCTTCCTTCTCTGGAGTCTCGACGCCGGGAGCACTCCATCAATGTTTTGCTCAGTTTCCTGGTTCGTGACATCGACTGTCCAATTCCCTGTCACTACAGCCTGAAGGCAGTTCAGCGCCGGACAGATAATGGATTGAGCTTTGTGCTTCCGCGTTGCAAAAAGAATATCTACTTTAACTCTTTTTTCCCGCGTACTATTACTTTGTGGAATAGCCTTCCGAAAGAATCCAACATCATTTCTGCTGCTTCAAAGTGCATCTCCCACACCAGGCAAAACATCAATAATTGAAGTTGTTATACTTGTTATACGTACCGATACAAATCGCTGATAATTGCCGCATTTCTTAATCCATTTTCTTCTCGCATTCAATTCCATGCCTTGTGTTTTATTGTCACGTTTGTTATTGACTCTGCCTTTGGCTTCGACGATTTTTTTTTTCTCTTTTTTTTTTCTTGTCCACCAAATATTTTGTGGAATCTTGAGAATAAATAAATAAATAAATAAATAAATAAAGGTTACAGGTTAGCTAAGTTCGGTTAGGTAGGGTTGGATTACAGGGTAACACAGAAAGGTAGACAGGTCTTTGGAAACTGCTACCAAGCAAAGATCCCCATTTTGTTGTTGCAACTGATGACCAACTATCACAAAACGAATTTGTATCATGGCCGCCTGAATCTCATGGCTGACAGGCTCATGGCCGAATAAACCTGAGACGTGGGTCACTTCGGAATGCTAAATGAGACCAACCGTGATCGAAAGAAGCAGCATCTTTCGGAGTCTCATTGGTGCAGTTCCTTCTGTTTCTGTGAAGCTGATCTCTTCCACATGAGGAACTGCGGGGAAGGCGACAGCTAAAATGAACAACCAAAAGAGGTCTGTCTGTGCGTGCATATTTTTTAGCCGTTGGAAAATCTTTTGAGCTTTGAGTTGGACGGTGCCGAATGCGGAAAAGAACCTAGAGAAAATATCCGTCAAAATATGAAACCCGGATATCCTAATCGCCTATCACAGATCAACCGCGAAAAGTGTTCAGCGGCTTGAAATGTCGTCGCTTTCGGGAAGGGCGAAAATTTTTGGCGTGGTCTGTGAAAACAAGATTACAGTGCGGCGATGGACAAACGTCCACACGGAGAAAATGTCCAAAAAGTGTGGACGTTTTTCCGTGTGGACGTTTGTCCGTGTGGACGTTTGTCCGTGAGGCTGTTTGTCCGAATGGACGTTTGTCCGGTTCGGTGCTTGGTGGTTTGGACAAAAATCCGTGTGGCATTTTTCCCGTGTGGACGTTTGTCCGTGTGGATGTTAGTCCGTGTGGACGTTTGTCCGCGTCCCCCATTACAGTAACACACGTTGGCAGCACAATCAGCGGGCGGGTTGAGATTAAGATTCAAATCTTCGTTTAAGAATTCGGCCCATTGTCAATCGACGCTACTTCCTCATTGGACTTTGTGTGCGTTCTACAACAGGAGTACGAATATAGTTGCTACTCTATTATACAATATCCATATACATGCAAAAATGGCTGTTATCAAGTTTTTACAAAAGCTCAACCCTGCACAAATCAACGTTGATGCTTTGCTGAATCTGGCGATTTTATTTCTGAGAATGAAGAGAAGAAGAAAAATTCGGGACATCATTTAAATATACTTCTCGTGTAGCCTGCCTCGGGTTGATTGGGTATTTTTGTATTTTTAAACGATTTGGTCAAGTTTTAGCAGCTTGAGGTGTCCTTGCACGAAAATATTTAAGATTCAGTGAACGAATTCCGCATTGGTCAGGCACCTTGCCCTTTGGCCAAATTTTATTCTTCAAAAGTCTCAACAATCAAATATTTTCCAAGTCATGGAGGAATTAGCGACATTGCAATCCAGAAATTGCTGCCGTCGAAAAAGTGTTTGCCAATTGGTCGCCATTTGGAAGCCAATCTTTACATGAATGTGCTGCGAATACAACATTCCCTGATGACTTTAGAAAGCAGATTTTGTCTCTTTTTTGCGGAACTATAGTTTGCATTTAGCGTATAGAAAGCAATGACAAGTGAAATTTTCAAAATATGCACGCGCTGTCTTTCCCAAGTGTATAGTTACGATGATAGGAATATGCCATAGAGATTATTGTACTTTTATTCCCTCTGGATACAGGTCAATGGAAGCCCACTGCCCACTGCAGAGAGAGACAAAAAGTCGGCACGCTTTTGTGCTTGCAGAAACTATTCAAAGAAATAAATTGGTTTTGAGTAAAGAATGCTGAATTGGGTCCATCAAAAGATGATGGATGTGTGACTGCTGCAGCTGGGGAACTCGTATGAAAGCATATAAAAGCTCGACGTGGGCAACCTGTGAAAGAGCAATGAATGAAACAGCCGGTGACCTGAAATAGAGCTGACTGTTTTTTCATTTATCACTGTTAATATCGATCAATGACGGCGAAATGGCCATTTATAGCTTCTTTCTTGTTGACAAACCACAATTGCAAATGGCAATATCGATTTTGTCATAGAGAAGACCAAATCGATGCCATGATGAGGAGGGAGTGAAAGTGTCATTGGGCCGATTTTTTAAACGAAGCCTATCTTTTAGGCCGCGGATTCTTTTTCTTTTGTGTACAAAATTGCATTAAAAAAGAAAGAATCCGCGGCCTAAAAGATGGGCTTCGTTTAAAAAATCGGCCCAATGAGTGGGCCACTTGCGAATAATGAATAAAATTTATTTAACTTTGTGTAAATTACAGTTAAAAATATTGCCGGTCAGATTGGATAATTCATATCCGAAATTTTCATTTCCTCTAACATGCCACATAAAAGAGTTTGAAAAGCACAAATTTTATTTCTGTTCCAAAATTTGATTCTGTTCCAAGCATGTCACTGGAATTTTGTGGTGCATGTGTGACTATTATGCTCAAAGCTATCGTTCTTACACTGTACCGCATGCACAATTCCGATTCACAGCAACTGACGGTAAAAACATGCAAAATGGCAATTTTTCTAATCTGACAGTCAAATGCAGCTGTGTTACTGATAACAGGAATATTAACACAGCGCTTTTATTTGGCTTCTGTGCCATTGACCACTTGATCACTCTTCAATTCCAACGTGTAGAGAGTTTACCAAAAGTCCCAGTAGGTACATGAAAAAATTATTTTAAAGGTCTGGATAACACAGCGGCCATCTAATTTCATGACGCCTGAGTTAAGTGGCGCCTGAGTTAATAACGACGTCCTGTGTTCGAATGCTTTTGATAAGGAGAGCGTAAAGTAAATTACGTGTCATAACTGATTTTTTTCTCTCACATTTTGTTTTCATATATCCGTATCAAAGAGCTGCAAGCACAATCCGTGTTTGAACGGTGGAACGTGCTATCAGGGCAGCGACGATTCGGAAGATAAATGCTTCTGCAAATTGGGAACAAACGGTGACCGATGCGAGAAGATAGATTTCGGTAAGAGAGAAAACACTATAGATTTTGTTAAGAGAGAGAACACGAAAATTTCGGTAAGAGAGAAAACACTATAGATTTTGTTAAGAGAGAGAACACGAAAATTTCGGTAAGAGAGAAAACACTATAGATTTTGTTAAGAGAGAGAACACGAAAATTTCGGTAAGAGAGAAAACACTATAGATTTTGTTAAGAGAGAGAACACGAAAATTTCGGTAAGAGAGAAAACACTATAGATTTCGGTAAGAGAAAGTACACGAAAATTTCGGCAAGAAAGAAAACACTATTGCATCAGTAGACAGTGAACCTGCTCCCGTCGCTTCGTAGAATCGGTGCAGGGGCATCAGAACTCAGAAATGTCAGGGTAAAAAAGGCGGGGGAACAATAGAGTGATGGTGCAATTATTTTGATTTTATGAGGGAGTGAAGATGGTGGTCTCTCTTTTAAGATTGTCAAATTTCTCGTTCTTCTGACGTCCATGTAAATTATTATTATTTTATTATTATTATTTATCTTTAAAAACTACCACAAATGAATTGGTGGCAGTGACGGGCACAGCCCCTAGTCAAACATTTAAACAGATGAGGACATTTTCAAAAACACAAAAGAACACAAAAGAACACAAAAACACACAAAAACACACAAGAACACAAAAGAAACAACACCAGAATTTAGCTATGACTGGCGCGGGAGGTAAATGCGAGAGCAGCCCTTATAATTTCAGAATTTGGCGGCAGTGCATTCCAGTCATGTAATGTTCGCGGAAAAAAGGAATTGGCAAACACATTTCTGCGACATATGGGAATAGGTAGTAATCACACGCGCTGCTCTCCAATTATCAGAGGAAAACTAAGATTTTTGCAAATGTTCGTACACCGATACATTTTCGATTGTTGCATGAATGAACATTCTCCGGACTTTCATTGCCGTCAATATCGACCATGTTACAATTTAAGCATGTTACTCAATCATAAATAGAGTCACATTTCCTTTTACCAAACTCCAAATTTGATGCTTTTCGACATTGATGAGCTTTTTTTCAATGTTTCTTTGTCTTTCATGGTTGTCAAATTGCGCTTTTTTGCCCCCATTGATGCAGGTCAATTCGTGCTAGAAGGATTGCCGTCAATATCGACCGAATTGGGAATCGAGTCAGAGAGGATGATGGAGGAGGAGTCGAGCTACGAAATGCATCTGGATCGACTGCACAATGTCTACATTGCTGCAGGAACACTGGCCTGTGCCCTCACTATAGTCATTCTGACGGTGAGTGTAATGGGCTCGAGGTTTGATATACCTACTCTGTTTTCGAAAGGAAATTTCAGATAACATTGGCATTGATCTCTAAAACCTTTCTCAGAATTTCATACCATTTTATGATTTCCTTTTGAAGAACATTTTTGCATTTTTGTTATCTCACTTCCTATAGCCAGGAGCCCCGAAGAAATTACACGCAAGTTGGCTTAAAATAATTCAAAATTGCTCACTGTATACTGACAATCGAATTTCTCCTTCCAATTGCAAATAGCACTTAAACGTTTAAGATAGACTTATATCCCAAAGCTTGACCATTGGCTGTTTTGCAACTTAGTCAATTTGCAAATGCAATAAAAACGTATGGAACATACGGTCTCCTCTCATTCCCTTCCAAGAAACCCTAACGATACAATTTTTTCGCGCAATTTAAGTGTTATTCGAACGTGTTCCTCATTGCAACTCACCCTCAGGTTCAACTCTGTACAGCTAATTCAAAAGAGATTGCATCTAACGCAATAATGAAAAAGACCATGAAAATGAAAAAGACCACAATGCCACTAATTCAGAGACCTACATTCATTTCTCGGCATTACCATCAATTCAAAATAAGAACTCTTTCATGCCCCAGGACTAATGTTGAAAAATTTTCTTTTCTTCAGAGAACGATTCCTGACTGGAATTTGTTACCTGCAAAAATTTTTGAAACTCCAATTTCTATAAATCTGCTGAAAGCACGTCTTTACGCATTCTTTGGGAGATCCATCATTTAGATAATGTTCGCCTTTTACAGCTCTGCATTTCGATTCCACTCCTACCTATACTTGCTGTCGTTTGGTTGTTTCGTTTCGTCTTGAATGACATGAGGTTCTCTTGTGTTTCTAACATTTATTTTTGTGAGTTGCTGTTTTTCATATATGAAACGGGGCCAAGCCCTTAAATATAAACAATTCAATTCAAAAAGAAATACGCGTTATGCATAGAAATGAAAACTTAGCAACACAATTCTATCCATTGAATTGGCTATTGAGTTGAACCGGTGGGCCAGTTACAACCGGGAAATGTTGGAACACAAAATGGGAAGATTGAAGGTATCGGATTGCATCAAACGAAAAATGGAAAAACCATCATTACATGGAGTTGAGTTTTTGTGCAATTGCTTTGTTGAATTTCCCCAACTTCACAATACATGTCAATGGCTGCATTGTGAGTGTGATGCAATTAATGGGAACGCAGGGAAAGTGTAACGCGTTAAAGAGGTCGCTTTAAACATCTTCAAAGAGGTCAGCATGTGTCAACTTTGCTGTTTCCATCACAAATGAAAAGGGTTCGAGAAGGAACGAACCAACAATTTTTAATTTTTTTCGCATTTTTGGCATCTGTGCAGAAAGTCGGAAGTGCTGTCTAAAGTATAAGAGTTGTCAACGAACTAACTCCTTACATTTATTTTTAGATCTTCGCCTGTCACTGTCGTTACAATGGACCATATAAACGGTGGCGATTGAGGCTTTTGAATTCGCCTGACAGATTCAGAAATAAATCTGAATTCCACCGTCAGTTGAGGGAAGCAATTCAGGAGAGCCTGGCTTACGGATTAAACAAGTGAGTCGGTGCATGTTTTCTCTTGAAAATACGGTTAAAGCCATAACAATGCAACAAAGTGCATAATAAGGAGTTTGGGAGGGGAAACCATGCTAGGTTGCTCGAAAGCTGTCAATGCTCAAATGCACGAGAAGAATCTGTCAGATCTTCTTTTTATTTAAATGAGGCATGTTGGCTAAAAACTATGCTTATTCCAAGGGATCACTCTATGTATATATAGCAGCGACATTTTTTTCAACTTTTATGTTGAAGTTCCTTCCGGTGTATGTAACTTCGCAAATAATGGATCAGGGCAAGATTGAATTCAGTTTTAAAAAATTGATCAATTTTATTTTGCACCGTTTGCAACCTGCCGTTAGAACCGCAAGTTAAAACTTATGTGCAGGACCTGCAGCTTCATGAACCAACCAGCAAGTTCGCCAGCAGCGCATACCTGGGGCTTGACCCAGTTCACAGCAGAACACCGAAGTTGAGCAACGTCGGTACAAGACATAGGATAGAGACTGTCGCTGTGGCCAAGTCCCTCGTCTCCTTCGGATGGGATGTAAACAGCAAGGTTCCGTGTGCAGCTTCATACTGCGAACGAGAACACCTGGCCAGGTCCAAGAGAGGCCTAGCAAGTGACAATACACAGAAACCAGACAATTTCCGATGATGCTGTCCGATCGTCCTTCGGATTGACAATAGCTGATGGAAATCTGCAACTCGGCACCGCGTTCCATGGCGGGTTTGTCCTGTTCGTATTTCGATTGTTGATAAACTTGGACAATTATCATAAATGAAAAACATGTCTTCCAGGACACGTACAGGAGAGACCAATTGCAGATTTTGACGCAATTGCATTCATGAAGGCCTTTACATTTTTGTCCATCTCTGCACAGCAGTCCTACTGAAATGGTAACAAAATGGTGGCAATGCTGGTCCATGCGGAACTTGCCCACATTCTGTTACAAAAGTCCTTCAATTTTATATTTAATAATTTATTCTAGTCAAGAATTCCAACGACTGCACGACGGACCGCTTACCGTTCAGATCGAAGAGCCACTCGAATTGGGCAAGAACCACTTCAACAAAAACGCCATCGGTCATAGTAACGTCAACGACACCGAAACCAGCCACAAAACCGGCACAAAAACCAGCAAAACCCAGCGAAAGTCGTCTTCGTCATCGAGAGAGAAGCTGGTCAAGCAGTCGTCGGTGTCGGCCTCGGCATCCGTGACGTCATCGTTGTCGGCAATATCAAACAGCACCGATCTCTACTACACGCTGGACTTCACGGAGAGCAACGGAAATGACAAGTCATTGATCTGAAAGACATTTTTACAACAGTTTTGTAAAGCTCACAATTTTTTAAAGTTTAACATACACTTGTAACAAGTTCGAAGGCCAGAGGAATTCAGAATATTTTGGTGCTTCCGAGGTCATGAAAGGAATATGTCTGCCCTCATCCACGGAAGATTGCATGTACTCTTTATACCCTCCTGGGATAAGAGAAAAAAGCAGCACATTCCATAGAAAAACAATCGGGCAGCTATTCGCAAACGATAAAATCAAAAACTCCAATATCGAAGATGATTTGAAAACTATCGCAGAACATATGGTATTTCTAATTCAATTCAATTCTTTATCCTTCGGAGTTGACTGCAATTGAACATTGCACATAATTTAAATTACAACAAGAAATCAGCAATTATGTGATGCAGGAAAAAACAGCAATTACACAACAAGCCATCCAGCAAACTAATTAACTATGCAAATACGAATAGACCTCACTTATGGAAGAAGTGAAGAGTATTCTACAAATAGGCAAAAGCTGATGCCTTGCAGCTCGCTACACGAGTTCCTGGACTCTCGAGTTGGATTCCGGTTTGGCCATCCGAGAAAGTGGGATTTTCCGTTATTTTACCGGACTTTGTGCGAGGATGTGTTTCCGAGATATATTTTTATGCCGAGAAGAAGCACATAGGATGCAACTCTTGATATGAAAGTCGTGATCTCAAAAATCGTTTCAGGATGCCAGGCTAGGTTCAAACAAAATTTTAAATGACAACGAATGAATTCTTGATCAACGGAATCATTTTATTTCTTCCGCAGTATCATTTGTTGCATGTTCCAACATAAGAACATGCGAGCATGCTTACGCACATGCGTACATACATCCGTGCAATTTGGTACATGTACCGAGCACTTGCAATTTTAGCAGTTAACGAATCATTTTTCCCCAACAAAAAATTAGCACCAAAGTTTCTCCTTTTTCACTTTACGAATACATACACGGAGACCGATAAAGTTCGCGCCATGTTGAATTCTTTTGCTTTTGCGCGAAATTTGCTGAACTTAGACAGTTTTGAAGGACTTGATAAAGCTTCCTACCTTTGATGACATTTTGTGAAAATTTAAATCGTAAGCCTGCCTTCAAGCACTAATGAATAAACAGGGCAATTTAATGTTCCAAGTAACCTAACCAAATCCAAGCTGGAATTACATCGTTGTGCAGGGGAAAAACTTTACAAGAGAAATTCCACATCTCCTGTTGTGTAAAAATAGATATTAATTTTAAGCAATCATTGATTACACGCCAAAAATATTACACAATAATTTCTCTTCAATTTCTTGGAAAGTCATTCCATCACCCATTGCCTAAAGCATTCTCCTAGCATCCCTGACCCCAAAATATACTGCCGATGCTATTAAAAATACCTCCATCAGAATCTCCTCTGCACCGTATCGAAACGTGAAATGAAGCTGACAGTTTCCCACGTGAACTGAACCTGATCTAAAAACGTGAACTGTGGCAATATTGACAGACGTGCTTGGCTGTGCGCAACACATCATCATGCTGTGTTCGAGTAGGCGTTCAGCACCACAACTGCTTGTTAATTTATTTTCCTCACATCACATGACATGACAGAGATCAGAATATGACCAAATTTTTCTTGATACGATCCACAAACTTGAGCATTTATACCCTAGTTGAATGTCTGAATGATTGTGATAACGTCATGAAACTTTGCGTTGAATGATTAACCTATAGATCTCTAGTTGATTTACAAGTTCGTTCTCATCGCTGTTATTTGTATCCTTAACTTCCATTTTTGTTCGAGAGGTATAATTGAAGTGGTGTGAGAATGGCGATCTTGTGATATTCTCGAAGGTATATATTTCGGGCGTTCTGTTCGCGAAGGCAATGCAATCCCGCCTGTGTTTCTTGGTTTGCCAACGTGAAATTCTGTTTTGTGAATTGATTTGTTATAGTTTAGGTTGGTAAGCCAAAACGGTCACATGTATTCATGTAAATGTAAACGCAAGCAGGCCTGATGAGAGGAGCCTCTGCGCTGTCACTACACAAAGCGTCTCACATGAATATGGACCTCGCGAAAGTGGAGACAAAGACCAATAATGTAAAATTACAGTTCTATAATATGATGCTCAGTTCTAAGTGTGGTTCTCTGCGTCGAACCACTTCGGAAACCAGTGGTTAAAAACAAACAACACGAAAGAACTGGGCATAAGAAAAAGGACATCAGGATATTTTTATGAAATTAAAATCTTCAGAATTTTACGAGTGCCAACAGTTTTTCAAAATCTCCGATCTCTTGGTACTCGTCACGGAAGCCGCAAATTTGAAGATCTTCAAAAGTGAAGTCAACGATCGAGGTACGTGCGCATGCTTAAAATGTCAAGGAAACACTTTTTGTCCTTTCACTCTGAGTTTTTGCGGATTTGAGAATATGTGAAGAAGAAAAATACTTCCCTGTTGCAGTTCAGGGAATGACCATCAGTTCTAGGAGTTCAGATACTGACCTCCCTGCGCATCCATACCATCAAACTCAGACTCCAACTCAGAGTGAAAGGACTTCACGGAAGTAAAAGTTTTGGAAACCATGTCGGACAAAATTGAGTTCAACTTGCAGCTTAAAACTTTTCAGTTGTGGGAAGGATAACTCTTGTATTCTCAGAAAAACTCAGAAAGGTTTTGCTTATAATCCGAAAAACTCAGAAATCAAAAGCTCAGAAGGAAGCTTTATTGAGGTTTGACAGTAGGGAATAGCACTTTCTTCCAGTGACCCGTGATTGGAATATTTTCTGTGTTTGATACCCATGATCGTTCTCTGTTGTGGTGAGAAGTGGGCATTGGAATGGGCGCATATCTGGCAGGCCAGCATTCGGTGATGACCTCCAGTTATTTTACATCGAACATTTGCATTTTCGTAAGTACAGCGTGAGTGTCAGAAAGAACATCTTTCAATGCATACGGAAGACTCGCGACAGCAGGACATTCAGGAATTCAGGTGGAATTATCGGCGTGTTAAGAAGAAGAAGAAGAAGCTTTATTTTATTTGAATTTCAAATTTCCAAATAACAATAATTGAACAAAACATGAGTGAATAAAAGTAATCAATTTTAACAATAGGTATGGATTAAACACTCAAATTTTGAAAGAAGGCACAAAAGCTATTTGAAAATTCCCATGTGTATTTGAAACGAGCTCAGGGGTCCCCAACAGCAAAATAATGCTGGTTCAAAACAGGGTCCCCCATATGAAAACTGCAATCAGAATAACTGTGTGATGCAAATAATTGCAACATAGCTGCAAATTGAAAGGTAGCAATCTTAATGTTTCTTCTAATGGTTAGAAGAAAGTAGATGCAACCGATATTTTTGTTTGAAAATGCTTAAGGTTCGAGAGTTTCTATTATTTCCAATGGAATTTTGTTCCAAATGGCAGGGAATTTTGTTCCAATGGAAGTACGGAAGGTCTCAATTTGTAACTGGATTTGAACAGATGTACGAGTTGAGTAGCCATGATCAACAACGTTAAAGTCAAAATTGTAGCCATGAACGGTTGTTTGGGTATAGATTTGTTAACGGGTGCTATAGTGAATTGTTGCTGAATAAGTCTGCCTATATTGAAATTTGTTCTGTCTTTTACTCATGAATAGTAATTTAGACTTCTGTTAACAGTGTGCGGTAAATTTGCAGATTTTTAGTGTGTTAACAGTGTGCGGTAAATTTGCAGACACATTTGCCAATCTGCAAATAGAAATTTGCAGATTGGCAAATGTGTGAGTCTAGTATAATTCATTGCAAGTGCAGCATGCGAATGTTAATAAAAGAATTTCTAGATCTTCATTTTGTGTTTATTGATTTGGTCGATCACTAATGGAAGTTCCCACCTGATAACGCCATCTGATGAAGTAGTCGCAACTGATATTTATATCCATTTTTAAAAAATTTCGCTGAAATTTTTTCATATAACAGACCGTTCTGTGCACGAGCGTCGAGCAGCCGGGCAAAAAATGAAATTGTTTTTTTCATACCCTGAGACATTGGACTCTGGCGACCATTTCCAACTTGATGGGAGAGATTTCTTTTTTTCCTGGACAGCCATGATCCCGTTTCACATCAAAAATGAAGTGCATGGTGAGAATGCAAACACCAATCTGTCGGTATCTGTTTCTTTTTTGCAATGCAATTTGCTGAAGTTGCCATGAGAGGAAAAACTTTCATATGTTTTCTCTCCAATCACGTGTTAATTCCCACCGTCTCCCTCTTTCTCCCACACTAGTGGCGACTATGAATTGAAGCATTTTGTCGAAAGAGAAATCTCCATTGTTTTTGTTTGATTCTGTATGCGTGAACAGGTTCACCAAATTTCAATTGTTTTAGATGTTCTGACTCCTAATTTTTGGACTCCAAAAATAGCTTACTGGAGCCTTTTGGTGGGTAAAAACTTCAGAATGGGTAGGTGTCGAATTGTCTAACTTCCAAAAGTCTCACTTCATTTTTGTTAATTTTCATGACGGGCCACTTCTGTACCTAACTTTATTCGTTTTTGATAAAATTCCAACACAAACAGAAACATTATTCTTTTTGTTATGGTAGGAAAGAAGGCCGATGTCTTGTATAAAAGTGCAAGATGTTCTAGCAATGTTGGCTTTTAGCAAACAACGTTACCATTTCCAGTATTTTACTGAATAAAAGAAATGAGAATATTCAAATCTGCCAAGCCAAGGTTGACAGAACATAGTTCGCCTAGTTTTCTCGTAAATTCGACAAAGTATTGTCAGACTATTTCTGCACCAGTAACTCTGAAGTAGGTCTCTGCAAGAAACAGATTTTTCAGAAGTTTGAAAGATATTTTCGAAATTTTGGAATTCAACAATGAGAAATTCCAGTCACAATGACTGATGAGAAAAGTTGAGTGCTTTGCAAAAGGTTTTTTTGCTCACAGCAATCATTAACCCTGCTGTTGGTTGCTGCTGGAGTCTCGGGTCTGCACAGACTTCTGTTCAGTGTTTGTCGACTGTTTCGGGCATCCAAAAAGTGCCAACTCTACTATTCTGAAAGGCAGTTTAGTAAATTTATTCGCATGTTGCTAGTTCACTTTGCGGTGAGACGAACGATCGCTAATTCCAGCAATAAAACAGAAATGTAAGAACCCGAAGTAAAACACATGAACGAAACTGCGCCCTGGGATTGCCAAAAGTTTCCACAGTGGCAACAAATCACCGCAAAATCCCGACAAGCATCTGGATCAAAATCGCGGGGCCATCTCTTGATTAGACCCGATGAACCAAACAAAAATCCCTGGTTGATTGTAGAAATCAAATTGGCGTGTAGAACAATGTAGCGCTGTATTCAAACCAAGTCTTAAGCCTTCAGAAAGAACTCACAAACTATCCTCTGCAAATTACGTAACCTAACGGGTAAGCCTTCCTCCTGAACACCCATCCATTAGCGCAGGTGCTTCAAAGTCCAAGTGTATTTTTGCCCAGAGAAAAAAGAAAGAATAGCCATAATATTGCTTTGTTGCAATGTGAAACAGAACATGAAAGGCTAAAATCAAAACAAAAGGCATGTGCACAAGACATGTGCACAAGTTAAAAGGAACGAAAAAACACTGGTGAAATTGAAACAGGTGCTGTTCTCATGTGACCAGAAAGATATCAAATGATGATTTATGGACAGTTCCAATTGTCACATTTATGGATGGTCAAGTCAACACTGAATGAAACAGTAACTTCGGTGTTCAACGACTCAATGGAAATTTTCATGCGAAGGTTGGATGACAAAATATTCACTGTTTGCACCGAAAGCTTCATCCGGATCAACGAAGCAATGTCCATCCGATATGTTTCAACCTTCAAACGGGACCTCACAGCATTACCTGCTGCGTGTGGGTTGAATTTCAATCAACTTCTAAAGCTGCTGTGAACAACTTGAAGCTGCTTCAAGTTGGATGTCAGCTTCAAAGGTCTGCGATCAATGATGAACCAAATGTCCAGGACATCGGCTGCCTCATGCCCACTCATAAATTCCTGAAATCAGAGCAAAAAAGACCGATCATAACGAGTTGACGTTTGTGCTTTTACTAACTTAGGCTAAACTTCAACTTAAAAAGAATGGAGGAAAGTATCAACAGTGTAACTTCCTCATTTCAAATTGGCCTTTAAGTTGCAGTGAAGTGGTGTGTCAGATCCCCATTTCTCACGACAATGACCCACTAATGACTTACTAACAGGTGACTTTCTCACTAGTAGTTATCCCCCATGGGATAAGTCACTAAGCGATCCATCAATTCTCTGTCACGTCGTGATATGTATGCAGGTTTCTAAAATCCAAATAAAAAAAATACAGAAATATTTTGGACCTCTGCAGTCCCGCATACATAGTTCTCGCATGCGAATGCCTGCTGTTGCATAAACGAGTAGGTACTTGCTGTTGCATACGAGAGCATGTATGCTCACGCATACATGCTCTCACATGTGGACGTTTTTAAGATTTGGTATCTCGAAAGAAAACTCATTCAGCGCTTTCCGTGAAAAATGACTTTCGGTCCTCCAAATACGTTATGAGATCCACAGATGAGCTAATTGAACTGTTGTGTGTCATGTATGTATTAGCTCTTTCGGATGGAGATATATTAGTTCTCATGGAATGTTCTCCTTTTTGACGAATCTGAGATCACAACTCGGGTATAGGAAACGGACGCATTTCGGTTGCTTGCTATATAGCCAAACATTTCAACTCGAGTCAGTGCTGAAAAACAGTGCCATAATCGAAAATCCGCTCAAGAAAATGTGAATTTTGGGAGGAGGCCCATCAATTGAGAAAGGCGGTCGAACACATCCGTACATTTGACCGATGAGTGTTTTCTTTGTAAAATTTGCACTGGAAAATAAATGGGAACTGCACTTGACATCGAATGAGGTCTGTGCACATTCACACTTGCGATTTCGATTGTTTCTGGGTAGAAAAAGACAGTCTTTGCATGCTCGTGTTTAGTCTAAATTGGTCAACAATTGATGCAAGTGGTAAAATATATGATCATTGATCATACATTGATGGTTTGCCATCAAGTCTGTGATATCTTTGAGACGAAATTCTAGCAAATTTCCGTGGGTCAATTATCTCAAGTTGAGTCAGTTGCTGAATGGCAAGAGGCGCGCCCACTCGAGATTTCTCAGGGGCCTGGCAACGGACTAGATGAAGTATTACAGCGCTGCCGACGCACGGAGTGCTCTTCAGCCCTGTTTCATTCATTTGTTAATAAGATATTGGAGGACAAAATTCTGGCAACAACTCAGGTCCTTGATAGTATCCATACCCCTGATCGGCAGTTGGCCTCAACTCAGCGAAATTGCCACTTACTTAAATAACCATTTTGCAAGCGTATTCAAAAGCAAGCACTCAACGGGCATAAATCTCTCAGCAGAAGACGCGTGCACTGCTCAGAAAATTAAGCCTTTTTCAAGACTGAAATCGATAGTGTTCCTGAGGGACTGGTGACTGGGGCAGAACAAACTGAGGCAGAACTTGACTGAGGCAGAATCTTTGCATTTTTGGAGGCTGTTTTTTTTTAATTTCTCCGTGTTAGGTTGGGTCAGGTAGGTTAAATTAAGTTAGGACAGGTGTAAGCTACCATCTCCATGCAAAAAACTCTCTCCAAAACCCCCTCCTTTTTTCAATTCTGCCTCAGTCCTCTTCTGCCTCAGTCCGTTCTATCACAGTCCCCCGATCCGTTCCTGAGCTCCTTTAAGAATTAACTCCAAAAAATAATGAGACCGGATGGATTGCCTGTTGGTTGCTGTTATCTCAATCAAACAGAAATATGCCCACCTGACATACCTGACAGCTACCGCCCAATCTCTTCAACTTGCATTTTAGCTCGAAACTTTTTAACCGATCTTAGTAACCCACATCCATACGGTTTCCCAAAATGACAGGAATATTCTCCACCCCAACCAATTTGGCTATGGCAAAATGTCCTGCGAAACACAGGTGCTGCTCTTGGTGTATGCTTCAGCTGTGGCTTTGGGCAGTGGCATTTCAACCCATGCCATTTTCATTGACCCCAGAAAAGCATTCCATCTTGTTCCACACTCTTGGTCCACCCTCATTTATCCGACATTCCTTCAAAATCACGTGGATAATCGAACTCAGCTATAGGTGGTCCGAAAGGACTCCGCTATTTGCTCCAGCGTTCCACAAATTGTGTCTTGGGTTTCTCTTCCTCACACGCATTATTGACGATTCATGCAACCTCTATTCTACAGCTCATTCCGCTTGAAGATATGAGCTGAGAATGCTTCACACTCTTCCATTTAAATGCACGAAAAAAAATTAATTTCTATGCCGAGAATTAAGTTTTCGACCGAGTTTTCATTGATGAAAGAATTCTGAATTCACTTTGAGCACATTTGGGAGCATTCTTGGCTCATATCTTCAAGTGGAATGAGGAATAAATTTCGTATATTTGGCCTTTGCTGACGATATCGTCATATTCCGCATATTATACTTCATATTTGTCACCCCCGACGATTGCCGCCTTTTGTAGTCGAATATCAACCGTGTTTCCTCGCACACCACCAAGTCAGTGATTCGAAACAACTTTCGTTGTAAATAATATGGAGAAATGTTATGCAGTACAAATATTTTGGAGTGGTCATAAGTTGAAACTTATAATGGAAGACCACATAAATTTTCTCTGCAACAAAGCCAGAAAACCCGTCACTTCTGTTTCTGTTCAAAACCGAAATTTGGTTTTTTCTCACAAGACTCCAATATGAAGATTTTAATCTTTCTGCAATTGAGTATGCAGGAATCATTTTGGATCCTGCCTGTGTGACCGATAACTCGAAGATGGAAATTATCCAGAGAAAAGCTACTCGCAAAAAATAGGAACTTTAAACGTAGCATTTTTGCTCTGATGCTTAATCGTGGTTTGGAATCTTTATCGCCCAGGCGCAAGAAACACAGGCTAAAACTCTTCTCTGAAATCGTCAGTCATTGCCTCAATTTTTGTCTTCCCCAAGACTACATTATAGGTAAGCCCAATCAGAGAAGGATGACTCCGGCTGACGGTGTTTATGTTCACTTGCCACGTTGTATACACAGCCATTCTGAATACTCGGGCCATAGGAGATTTTTGTCAGACTTTTGAAGCACGGCGCAATGTTATTCTCCATCTAGTAAGCGCCGTTAAATGCATTCCTTCGTGTAATGTGTTTTGCGACGCTTGTGAAATAGGGAATTACATTGCCCCGTGCTTTCAAAAGTCTGAAAAACTCTCCTATGACCCGGCTATTCTGAATGGCTCCGTATACATGGCTGCAGAAAGTCGAAGTTTTTCATTGACAGTTTGATACCACAGCGTGGACTTGCGAACCACAACAATTTTTTGTTCGAGTAAGCGCTGTTAAATGCATTCCTTCGTGTAATGTGTTTTGCGGCGCTTTAGAAATGGGGAATTACATTGCCACGTGCTTCAAAAGTCTGAAAAAAATCGCCTATGGCCCGGATATTCAGAATGGCTCCGTGTAACAAAATATCCTTTTGAATTGTTTCTTTCCTCGGACGATTTGGGGCTTCAAATGGCCTTTTTCACATCTCCCGACTTTTGACCAGCACCGCAGTCCACCATGTGCGTTGCACACGCGTCTTCATTTTCAATCGTTTTCAAAGTTGTTCTTTCCGCATTGTTGATTTCTTTTATCACCTCTTGACTCGACCTCTGGACTCGGAATTCTGTTCGTTGAATTGCTATACCATAACAATTTTTGGACAGTTTTGTGAACAAAAAAAAAAACAATAATACCTGTACCTCTATCGAACACGAACTATAAGTGTAAAAAACCGCTACTCCAGTTTTGAGGCATGTCATTTTCAGTTACGTCATTGTTCCTTCTTTAATTGTGGAATTTGTATTTGCCCCCAAACGAATTTCTAGTTAATTAAGGATAAATGCCTGGGAAAATTGATTATAATCACATCCGCTACCATCCGGTAAACATTATCATCCGATTAGCGCTTCTGGAAGAGTCGTTCTCTTGTCATGCCTTTGCACAGCATCAAAGGAGACTAGATATCTCTCCGCGCACAACTTATTTAACGAAAGTTGTGCTCCTTACGCAAGGGATGCATCCATTTCTAAGTTTCTCCGTGAACAGTTTTCTCCTCCCATCATCGCTACATGATACACGACGAACACACGCATGTAATTGTGATGAGAAGACACGAAAAATAATGCCCGGCTTAGCAGAAAACTCTGATATGGCAGGGAAATTTCCAAGAAAGCGTCTGTACCGCAGCCTTTGCGAGAAATTTGCCATGGAAAATATCATATCGTCTGTCGCCACTCAGTCCCTTGTTCATCTGCGCATGAACTGCCGCCCTAATCTGCTTTCCACAGCCTCGCATATGCGACTCCATGAAATGGGATTTCTCATATATATATACTTTGACCTGATTTTCCCTTCGAATTCCTGGGTTTGACACAGGAGAAAATTAGACGGCGGCTGAGGCGGGTGGAATAGAGTGCCCCCTGCTCCACCAGCTCAGTAACTTCCGGATGCGGCAAGGAGGGAGCTGAAGGCACCCCCGAGATGTATCTCCAAAAGGACAACGGGAGCTCTGTTTGCAGAAGCATCAATGAGAATGTCCGCGTTTAGAAGACAGGCAACATTTTCATCCCACAGCCTACTCGTATATCTGTTTCTGTTGATGTGTTGCGTTGATACGAACGTATTTGCTTAGCAAGGTTTGATCGCCAAGTGGATCGCCAGCTTTGATGCCGTGAGCGGCAGACATTGTCACTGGCACGCTCAACGTTCAAGTTTCTTTAGTTTCTCTGGCAGCATACCTTCTCGACAGGAACTTACACGGTTGTCACCCAAATTTTGCAATCTCCAAGTGGATAAAACTGACGCCCATGCGGAGTTCAGCAAAACAACATGGAACATTGTCATTCGCTCACATGAATTAGAACTGGTAATTTTGACGATCCTTTCAACGTGGATGTTTCAAGGCCATCGTAAGTTTCACTTAATCTCGCGTGTTTTCAAAAAGTAAACAGGCCATACC
>JASGXE010017749.1:0-33912 GCA_030068105.1 Sinentomon sp. SZTP_YWyxl
AGCATCAGGCTGATGATCATCACACAGAAGGACATCCTGATGAACGGTGATGATAGTTCCATGGTGCAAGCAAGTCACACAGCAGGCAGTAAACCAATATTCACCAAATTAAGGCCTTCCAGGTGAAGGAACAAATACCCCTCCTCAAATTCCAGTGGAGGGGGTGGTGTTGGCCAGACACCTCCACCTAAGCTTGGCCCATTTGCACGAACACATGACGTTCACAAAAACCTCAAAGAAACAATGTTTCACAAATTGACGCTGTATTTATAGATATGGCTAAAGCCTTTGATCGCATCTCTATCTCTATTCTTCTCAAGAAATTAGCTTCACTGAGAATCCCTGAAAATTTGTTCTTGTGGATCGCAAATTTTGTTACTGATCGCCATTTTAGGGTTTTACTAAATGGGGAGATGTCTGATATTCTCCCTGTAACAAGTGGCATCCCACAAGGGTCTGTGTGCGGCCCCTTACTTTTCCTTATCGATATTAATGACATTGCTCTTCTGCGGTGAAGTCTTGTATCAGACTCTTCGCGGATGACATAGTTATATATAGAGTTGTGTCTTCCGCGGAGGACTTCACCACGCTGCAGACTGATGTTGACTCCATTTCGGAGTGGTGCGATGCCAACTGCATGGGTATAAATGCCTCGAAAACGTCTGTCATGTCCTTTTCAGCCTCCAGATCACCTGCCTTGTACGATTACAAGGTAGGATCTAGTACCCTGGACAGGCCGGATACTATCAAGTATTTGGGACTCCTATTTAATTCTGAATTGAGTTGGGTGCACACATTAGAAATATTGTGCAAAGAGCATCAAACCAACTGAAGTTCCTTATTAGGAACTACGCTATGCTTCAAGAAAAGTTAAAACTATTTTGTACTTCTCTACTGTCATGTCTCTGTTGGAGTATTCTACCACATCTTGGTCACCTTTTCAAAAGTGCTGTGTTGATGCAATTAATCCTGACCAGTTTGGTGAACAATTTTGGGTCGACTTGTGAGACATATAGTTGCCAGTTGTGAAACCTCTCACCTGATACATTAAGGGAGTCATTTTGACTCCTCTAGCACTTTATTTACCTACCTCAAGGGAGCTGCATCATTTGAGCAATTAATTCTCAAACAAGTCAAACATTAACTCTTGCTCCCCGATGTAATATTTTCTTGAAGAACATAGAAAAAATCAGACAGGCAGGTTAATTCGTAAGAAAAAATCAGACAGGCAGGTTAATTCGTGAAATGAATTGTTGATTTTATGTACCCAATCACTTGTATTTGTTTTGTTTCTTTCCTGCTGTGCGATGCTTTCGGCATCTGCGATTTTGTCTAGGGTTACCAAATTGATTTATGGTTGACTTATTTTATTGGTGATGGTGATTTCTCAACTGAAATGTGCATACACATTTTTGCAATTCCAATTTGACTTGTGATCATGGACTTACCTGAACCCAAAAACCCTACGATTTGGAAAGTCGCAAATGACGAATGCATTGCTGGTAAGTGTGAATGTCAATCTTTCTCTCCTAAAACTTTTTTTTTCTTTGTTCTTCTTTTGTACCTTCACTGGTTTGTGTGATTTCGGTTAAAACAATAATTATTATAAATAAAATAGAAAAAAAAGGCTGTGCAGAGAAGGGCCGCGAGATTTGTTTCCGGTAACTTTTGCTTTGATGCAAGTGTTACGTCCCTCTTAAACGACCTTGGTTGGGATTCACTTGTGAAGTGAAGAATTTATGCATAGTCTCTCAATGTTAAGGCATTGTATCCTAAAACATGGTGGATGGGGTGACGGGCCATGGATTCTCACACAAAACAACAACCCCACCAGAGCAAGAAAGTTCCTGTCATTTGTTCCACCTACACTGTTGAAAAACATTGACAGGTGTTCATTTTTCCACCGCAGCATTTTTCTGTGGAATCAGCTTTGCCTCCCAGTACTCAGTAGATGTTCTCCACTTTCCCGAGGAAAAATTCAACATAGTTGTTCGGGCGAAATTGGAGAACTTAATTCAGATGTAGGTAGTTAAGTAGGTAGGTAGTTGCTTTACCGATCAGCCCAGATTTTTGCTGGCTTTACCCACCCCATCTAAGTTAAGCATGTTGTAGGTTTAGAGAGGGATTTTTTGCTATTTACTTATTCGCTCCCCCCTTTTTTTCTTCTTCATTTTTCACTGAAATCACTGTTAGGGCACATGCATTCTGGTTTACCTGCTGCTATTTGACCATGATGGAATTTGCATTGGTACAGAATCACCGAACAAACCCCTCTCATCAATTGATGGATGCAACAACTCTGAACAAGTGGTGTCGTCTTTGCTATCGACTTCTGCTTCCAATTTTATGTCGACCACAAATTCCTCTTTCAATGTTGTAGGACAAACAAATCACAGATCATTTATGTCTGGGATAACCTCACCACCAGAGTCTGGCTCCATTTTGGCACAAGCAAACTCCGTTGTGAGCAGAAAACTTCCACAGGATTTCAGACCTTGAAAAGTTCAATCCATACCTTTGAGACCAAATGGCAGATAGTTTTTGTGAAAATTGTTCACACACACATTGAACTGGAAAATTGAAACAAAAACAGTTTCATCTCATTGCTTTGCCATGGTTCAAAGTTTCATGGTGCAAGCAACAAGCATTCATGTCACTTCCTGCCAGTATGAACATGCAAAACCAAAAATTCTGAGAAAAGCACTCTTGCTCTGCTGTAACTTTCCATCAGCATGAACACATAAAAAATGCAAAAGAAAAGCAGCCCTGAAAAAAGCCAAACATGCACTTTTGCAGAAGGAAGCTTTCTGGTCTTTTGCAGCAGATGCAATTTATTTTTGGGACCATCTTGCCAGAGTCTGGCTCTATTTTGACATGTAAAATGGAGTTTCAATTTTTTTTTCAATTCAGACACAATTTCACTGATTTTTTTCACAATGAAAAGAAAAACGAAAGCGTTATCTCCCTTTGCGACCTTTTGAAATGATGCGCCAATGGTTTCAAGTCGATTTTGAGACATAAATTACATCAAATATTGTACCTGATCGCTGTATAAAAACAGATAGATCAATTTCTTGTGGCAAGCGTTTTTTCATGGTGCTAAGGTGTGACGGCATTATTCTTCTGGCCAAGGGTATTTTTTATGTTCCAATTTGGTCCGACAGCAAAGTTAGTACCATATCAGTAGCAACGCCCAAACGCTTCCAGTTTAAATTTAGAGATATGTAAATTTGTTTACATATTTGACGTTCTTGCATCACTTGGACTGTTTCCCTTGCCGGAAGTGCGAAGAAAGTTTTCTTTCTTTCCATTTTCCGAAGGTTCTAGTTCGAATTCCATTATCATCACAGTCAAAATTGTATCATCAACACCAAGTGATCAAAAGTGGTTAAGTCATTGAAATGCAACGCCCTACTTGGACTCATAATTTCGTGATTGGGGCTGATTTGGAGTGTTCTCCAGTGATGGAACTGCGGGTAATTTTAACTGAACAAATTCTCATGGAATAAGGAATCTTTCCATGCTAAAATGGTAAGAAACCACTAACTTCATCCACAACCAAATGCATTTAGCTTTAAAACAGGTGAGGATAAATACGTGTAAATAAACACAACCATTGCAAAGTTCATTCCTTTGAACATTCATTTTACGAATACAATGATACCATCATGCATATGTTGGATGAAAAGATAAACAAATATTCGTGGTCAACACCATTTGGAAAATCATAAAATGGAAGACTGTCAGTTATTCGCAGAAAGGCCAAGGTTTACTTCAAGTAATAATCACGTCAATTGCAACGCTGAGCAGTGGAGATAATTCTGCCTCAGGTAACTCAGCCCGCTCGGAATTGTGCAGCTCAAGAAGAAAAATTTGCCAATGTCCTTTTAGCACAGATGAGACATTGTTTTAAGTTTGTGGTCATGCAGACAGTTGAACGAACCAAAAGTGGATCAAATGTAAAATCAGAACATACTCTTAAAATCATATGAAAGCAGACATTGTCCTAAAAAGCGATGAGGGTTTTGCTGTTCGCCTGGTCTCTGTGTCAGTCTCAGGAAATATATTCACTGTCTCAGGAAATATATTCCAAAGAGGAGGGGCTTGGAAAGAGTACTTCGACGGCGCGGCGATAGCAGAAGATGGACGAAGGAGCGATCTGACGATTGGGCGGCCCCCTCCGCCCAAGGTTTCGACCACAGGAGGCTCCTCTGGTTCGGGGACCGGAGTCGAGACGACTGCACGGACGATCATTCTGGAGGTCATCAGAAGTCATCGAGGGATTCGAAGTACTCGCCCCAGGATTGAGCGGTCTGGCAAAGCTGCTCTCCTGGTTGTTGCCATACGGGGTCATGGGCCCATTTCCCCGTGGCGGGACGTATGGCAACACTTACTCGCATCAGCGTCCCAGAGTGCCCTTCGGGAGTCTCTGGTGGCTGTGTGAGAATGAGTCTCTCCCTGATTCCGAGCTTGGGCAAAGCGACGATGACGGGGTTGACTCTTCCAAGCTCTTCCTCAAGCCTCCCTGTTCCTGAGTCTGGGACTGACCGTCAAAACCGGTTCTTAACAGTCCCCATGATGGAACAGGGAAACCCCTGCTATGCCAGCAGGTTTGGGAGAGTGCAGGGGCACTCAGGGGAGCTGGTGCCTAGGCTGCTACCGGACTTGGGAGTGCCCACTCCTTCGAGAAAGGATAGCAAGACTAGCATGCAGCAGGAGAAGCCCAGTGACAGGACAACCTTCCAGCCTGTCACTGGTGGAAAGAGTATCCCTTCCCCCTCCAACTTCCCATCCTTACCCATCCTTGTATTTTATTTTATCTCCCCTCTTTCCTATACTTTTATTTTAACTTTATTCCTCTTTCCCGCTGGGTTGGATTTGGGATCCGCGCTTTTTAAAGCGGATCCCGACACGTCGATGAGTGAGGCGAAAGGCCATTGGCCCGCCTCAGAGACCCCAGTCTATCCCCCCCCCCAGATGTCGTTGTTTTGGAATTGCAGCAAATCAGGCTATCGCGTGCTGGAAATTAGGTACTGGGATATCCTTTCGGCCATGAGGATGGAGGCAGGTCTCAAAGGGCTGATGCATTTTACGCAGCACATGGGAAAGATTTGGACCGATCATGTTTGACGTTCAAAAGACATTCCTGATCACGAAGATTCCAAGATTAAAGCATCTTCTCCACAAGGAAAAATTGGGGGGAGGGAGTGGGCAGCAGTCAGGCTTGCTTTAGTCCTTAGTGACCCTTCTTTCGAATTATTTGCTTGATCGCTCATTTCGGGTGTCTATCAAGGATGCTCTTTCCCCTAAATCCGACCCTCTGTTTTTTGGTGTTCCGCAAGGTAGCGTCCTTGGACCCCTACTTTTCTTAATCTATATTAATGACCTACCAAATTCCCTTTGCTCCAGGGCTTAAAGTGGGGGGGCACGCAAGGGCACGCAGTGCCCGCCGTCCTTTTTGGCAGGGGCACGGCGTGCCCGCCCCGTTTCCCGCCAAGCGTGCCCTCCGTTTTCTGTTGCAGTGCCCTTGCGTGCCCCCATCTAAAAAAAACCAGACTTCGGCAATTGGTCTTTTTTTCTCCTGTTGGCAAGGGTCTCTCCTCCCAAAATTGGTGAAATTGCGCTCAAAATAAAAGTTCCGCAATCCACTTGCATTCGAACCATGAATCATGACTCAGGAATCTCGGACCAGTAACTACCTGATGAAGGCTCCAAAGGAACAGCAAACCTGACCGAATTGACGTGTCTTCTCGGCTGTAAAATTCAAAAATCGAACAATCAGCGGCGGCTCGTCAGGTGAGGCAAGTGAGGCTGAGCCTCACTGCTCATTTTGGAAGTGAAACAAGTGAATTCAAGAAATAAGTTCTTCATAAATGTGCTTTTGTGACTAACAGCAGTTAAATAAATCTTCTTTTTCCGGAATCGTTTTGTGCAGGACAAATTTCCATCACAAAACGAGTAAATTTTGCAAGTCTTCCTTCTCTTGATTCGATTTGCATCCGCTCCATTATGTCATATTTTCGAGAAAGAACCTGTACCTACAGCCAAAACGCTGCTTTGCCGCACGATTCTTTGTGCAATCAAATCACACTGGTGCGGCTGGATGCACGCTGGCCTCTGGATTCTTCCAACCTCACTCGCCCGAATTGTTCAATGTGAGCGTTTGGGGAGCGGTCCTTACACGTATTGTTGCCTGCAAAAGCAGCCCAGTGAGGCTCGTTTGAATTTGCCTCACCAAGGGAAAAGGATGCTTCCATTTTGTCGATACTGGTCCACAGCAGGTTCGCAACCAGTGAGATAGGAAATGGAGAGCCAACAATTCCTCAATGGGCAAAGTCAACGTCACGGAGGCCTCTGCGGACTCTTGGAGTGTGGCAAAACCGGGCCAACATGCAAACGGCGCAAATGTTTGAGGATAAAATCCAGTTCCTTTGACTTTGCGAAATAGTTGTTTTTTCGCTGTTTCTCAAAAAGTTTACATTGCTTTTGGAAGAATTTTGGCTTTGAAAACTCAGGGGGAAACAAAGGTTTCTTGATAGGAAATCAATTTAAAAAAATTTCTGACATGCGCACAATTACGTGGGGAAATGAACTTGATGGGGAAAAAGTGGAAAAATTCTTCATTGGCTTTGATGGAGTTTGGCTTATGTCTCGGACACAAAGATGAGGGTATGCCCCCGCGGCTTTGGAGCATGAATTAAGCATTTCTGAGGTTGTTTGCAGATTGCCCTTTTGTATAACGATAAACATTTTTGAAAATGGAAATTCCGAAGCAGGCTGCAAATGTTGCAGCGAGAATTTGTGCGGTGAGAATTTGAGAAGGCAATCGTATCTACGTAGGTTATACATTCGAGATGTGGTCATCAAAAAAATATTTGGCTTCCGTTTTGCCATTTTGGCCGAGAGACCCCACCTGCAACAATTGAATGGCAGGGTACTGATCCCATTCGTAAGGGACAATGTTCAGATTTTCAAATGCTCGGCTGGAACATGCGTTGGATGGAAAATCTCCAAGGTATAAAAAATGTGGGGCGAATGGATGACATTCTTTGACACGCGTCAGCTGGACTTTCACGGGCAGAAAAAAGAGAATATTGCCATAACTTCAGAACGTTAGGTGGGCCTTTGAGTGTTGCTTCAATTGCCTCCACCTGCAATTCCGAGAAATTGCTGATGCAATGCACTGCAGACGAAAGTTTTGATACCAAAAAAAAAGTTTCTGGGATGAGCTGCTTGGGATTTCATTTTATTGAGAATTGAATTCTTTTTCTTGAGAGTTTGAAGCATTTTTCTTCAGAGCCAATTTCCATGGCCACTTGACTTCACCTCACAATGGGTATTTATTTGTATGGCTACCCTCTGAATTGTTGTTGACTTCGAACAAATGGCCCATTTTGACATTGTTTTTCACTGAAATTAACCAGCCTCACCCACAAAAAAACTCACGAGCCGCCACTGCGAACAATCGAATTCTGCTGGCAGCAAGCTGTCGCATTCTGCTGGCAGCAAGCTGGGCTGGTTTCAATGGCTGAGATGCCCCTTCGCCTCGCTGACATTCAAAACATCCCAATCAACAAAAGGTCAAAGGTCAATGTCAACGAAGTCGAACCAGGGCTTAAAGTGGAAATAAAAAGGGGCGGGCACCCTAAAAAATAAAAAGGGACAAGCCTCCAGAAAAGGGCACAAAATATCGGTGAAAAGGGACATGTGCTTCCTAAAAAGGGCAACCTTGCCACGACCCATTGGCTTTATGCCTTTGATGTTTGTGCATGAATAGGCGACATTTCAGAACAAAGAAACGGCTTTGATTTCGACCTTCGAATTTTAACGAAAAATTGGTTGGAATGGAACGTTTCCCAGATTTCATTGTTTTTCTGTGTTCGTTTGGTTTGGGTTTTCCCTTACAGCAACAGCACGTTTAAACCGTCCATTGACATTGGCCTTTGATCTCGGTTGATTGAGTTGTT
Source organism: Sinentomon sp. SZTP_YWyxl (assembly GCA_030068105.1). Classification (NCBI taxonomy): domain Eukaryota; kingdom Metazoa; phylum Arthropoda; class Protura; order Sinentomata; family Sinentomidae; genus Sinentomon; species Sinentomon sp. SZTP_YWyxl. Next base: position 7,968 of record JASGXE010017749.1, read on the forward strand.
TGGAATATCCGCGCGGCGAAGGGTGCATCTGAGATTTGAGCCAAAGCTATGTATTGATAATACACAGCTTTGATCTGAGCCATGGGCAGCCCAGCTGGCTGCCAGCAGAATTCGATTGTTCGATTTTTGAATTTGACAGCAGAAAACGGACATGTTGGGTGTGCGGTATGCTGTTGATTTGCAACCTCCAGCAGGTCTTTTCTGCAATCACAAAAATGACATTCCTGACTCGTAATTCATGGCTCATGCAATGATTTGCAGCAATTTTATTTTGAAGCACAATTTCACTAAAATTCGAGAGAGCCCATGCTGCCAGGAGAGAAAAGGGTCAATTTCTGACTTCTGATTTTTGAGATGGGGGCACGCAAGGGCACTGCAACAGAAACCGGAGGGCACGCCCGACGTGAAAAAGGGCGGGCACTGCGTGCCCGTGCCCAAAAGGACGGCGGGCACTGCGTGCCCTTGCGTGCCCCCCCACTTTAAGCCCTGAGTCGAACGAATTATCTTGCTGTTGCGGCAGCGGAACCGACCACCGACCGAGGACCAATCTTTTCTCCGCCTTGTTGCCTTTCATCGCCCCCCCCCCCATTCCCATGCATCTGGTCCACACGGACGTCTTCATTCGGGAGTCGAAGGTCCAGATGCCTGAAAGGATGCCTGCCTGCCTTCCTTTTTCAATTGATTTGCAGGAACGTCATTTAGGGTGGCAGGGGGGACAACTGCCCCCTAATTGGAAATGCCCCTGCCCCATGATCGCTTGATCCCACTCCGTGCCTTTTGCTCGCCCTGGTGAGAAATTTAGCCTCAATATCACGAATTTTGCACCCAAAATGAACCCCAAATTTCAAAATTTCTCCAGTTTCCGGGGGCTCCGCCCCCAGACCCCGATTACTGTTGGAATCTGTCCGCCCGCCCCCCTCTGGGTCGGTGCCAAACTTCCTTCCGTGACGAGTGTGACCCCTCTGTGAAAACCTGAAGTGACGGCCCTGTTGGTTGGCATTTGGTTTTCGTTTGTTGCAGGTTTGTTGGAGCGTTTTGCGCTGTGGTCGGTCTCTTCATCTCTTCCGTGGGTCGTTGGTCGGAGCAGGAAATGTTCTTACCTGCCTGCCCTGTCGCTTTGAAACACACGAGGCGGAGTCAAATAATTGAAGAAATTGTTCCCAGGAGCAAATTTTTCCTGACGATCGCTCTGCGGACAGGGTCAGACGTCATCCGTTTTCGATCTTCATCGCTGAATCATCGAACAGTGTGTTCTGTTCGGTTGTCGGCCGACGGACACCTGGCCGCTGTGCAGATCTGGCCGACGGACAACTTGCAGCCGTGAAAACCTGGCCGCCAGAAATCTGGCCACCGGACAACTGGCCGCCGTGGAGTGGCAACCTGGCCAATGGACAATTGGCCGCCGCGAACATCTGGTCGAAGATGGCTGGCCGCCGGATGTTTGTCCGAACAAGCTGACGTTTGGCCGCACTCCGCCGCAGTGACCATGTGGGCCGCCAGATGTTTTGTCGCCTCGATAACTGGCAATCGTGAACATTGATATTGCAAGCCGTAAGGCGTTTTGCCAAATATTCTCGGCGGCCCAAGTTGCAATGTTTAGGCTTCGGATTTCAGAAGTGCATTGACACACGAATCTGTGACTTTTTAATTTTGATTTGTTTGTATTTTGGTTCAATTCGAGAGGCCCAAGTGCTCGAATTGAGGGGGAACGCGGGAGAGCACGGTGTTCACCAAACTTTTTGCAAGGAACGCCGATCCTTAAGATGCAAGAAAAAATAGCAAATGAATAAAAAATTAATAAAATCTGGAAGGCGTTCCATTTCCACCAATTTTTTGTGAAAATTCGAAACTGGAAATCGAATGCATGTTTCTTTGTTGCGAAATATCGCCAATTCATGCAAAAACATCAAACGCAAATTGAGCCAATGGGTCGTGACAATGTGGCCCTTTTCAGGAAGCTCATGTCCCTTTTCACCGATATTTTGTGCCCTTTTTTGGAGGCTTGTCCCTTTTTATTTTTTAGGGTGCCCGCCCCTTTTTATTTCCACTTTAAGCCCTGCTTTGCTCCAACGTCCGGCTGTGTGCGGATGATCTGATAATCTACCGGACTGTAACACAGCCTGCAGACTGCATCAGCCTACAGGCTGATCTTGAAAAAGTAACAGATTGGTGCCATCAATGGAACCTACACCCAAACCCTTCCAAATCTCATTGGATTAATTTCTCCAGGGCCAGATCCAGCCATTTCACATTGCCTGTTTGTAATAAACTGGATGGCAGAGATATCATCTGGGCGGACTCAGTAACTTATCTTGGTGTCGTTTTTTCAACTGACCTATCCTGGAGTCCTCATATTGACTCATTACAGAAAAGCAAGTGGCGTGCTCGCCTTTGTCAGCAGAACTCTTAGACATGCATCCCGTGAATCCCGACTTAAAGCCTATCGCTCGCTCCCTTGTACTGCCAATCCTTGTATGCATGCGAGGTATGGGATCCATACCAAGCCTCCCACATCATACACCTGGACAGAATTCAACGTCGTGCAGCCCACATTTCAAAATTTTGAGCGAACTGCCAGTGTGTCAGAAATGATTTCTGAGCTCAATTTGCCATCTCTCTCATCAAGACGTCTTCACAGGCGTCTACAACTTCTTCATGACGTTCTCAATTCCAAGGTCTCAATAAATCTCCCTGGAGCTTTTACCCTGATTACCTCTCCTCCCAGGCGCACTCAACATCATCTTCACATACCTACTGATCCCAATTTGCTCATTTCCCCCTCATTTCAACGGCTTCTTCACCCGGACCGCCCGTGACTGGAACTCTCTGCCACCCAGTTCTCCATATTTGTCTGCACTATGATATGTTTTACCTCGTCTCGTTTTAGTTTTTTGAATGCATTTGCTTTTTTTTTTATCATGTTGACGTGTCACCAACATTTTGTGACGAACTCCAACAAATAAACAATAATTAAAAAGAAAGGATACGCTGAGGAATAGTTTTGAATAAATGAGAGGCTTTTCAAGTGCAGATTCAACGGGATTGGTGATGGACTGCATGCAGGAGATGGCGTACTTAAGAAAAGGTCAGACCAGGTTGTCAGGTTGCAGCAATATCAGGTTCTTTTCTCCACCTGCAGTTTCACCTTACTCTTGTTGTTTCCTGATTCCGAAACTGATTTAAACGATTTTTGCCAGATTCTTTGCATTTTTCAGGCCAATGCTGTTTGATTTAAGAATTTTTATTTTTGCCACACGTGGTGAAAGGTAACCAATTCTGTGAAAACCCGAAAAACCATATTTTCTCCCTTAAGGGCTGTTATCACGTGACTGCCCTTAAAGGGTGTAATGCTGATGCAATAATCGTAAGGAAAAGATTTATACTCAACCTGAATATGCACTTTGCAAAGATGATTTGATAAACAACAACTGACTTCAGACAATTATCACTAAAATTAGCAATTAAGGTTCATACTCAAGTAGCAAAGTGGCGATTAAGGTTCATATTCCCCCTGATGAAAGTGATGGTGAGCAACAACTTTCGCTTGAAAAAACCTCCGAATGCTACTCCTAGGCAGTTCACCTGCAAAAGAGCTAAGTTGGCGACAGATTTGATGTCACCTCAAGCTGCTTAAATGTGCTAATAGTAATCACACTTGTCACATTAAAAGGCCTGTCTGATGAGTGACAGTTTTGATGGCGCTTTAAGGCATTTGGGTACTTTGTAATGTAGTCACATTTGTCACACTTAAATTGTTTGCTAAAAGAGTGCCAAATTTGATGCAGTCGCAGTCCTTTCATGCAATTTGCACTGTAATCACAACTGTCACATTTAAATGTCCCATCTGAAGAGTGACACAGTTGATGCTGCCTCAGGCCCCAAGAATGCCGTGAACTGTAATCACGTGTGTCACATTTAATTGGCCCGTCTGAAGTGTGACAAATTTGATGCCACCTCAGTTTTCCTTGGCACGTTGCAGTGAAGTCACACTTGTCACATTTAAATCCACCGTCCGAAGAGTGAATGGTTTGATGCCGTTTGAGGCTTTTTGGATACTTTGATCTGAAATCACACTTGTCGCATTTAAATGGGCTGTCGGAAGAATGACTGAATTGATGCTGCTTCAGGTTCCATTGATGCTTTGTGCTGAAATCACACTTGTCACATCTGATGGATTGATCTGACGAATGACAAATTTGGTGTCGACGAAAATTCCTTAAATTCTTTGTTGTGTAATCACACTTCTCACACTTAAATGTTCTAACTCTGGATCGTGGATCTTGTTTCTTCAAGCCAACAGTTGATTCTGAAAAGAAGAGATGGTGTGATGCATGAGATCTTGGTAGACATTTTGTAAGAAAACATGCTCTATTGGTAATTATATTCTTTCTTTTTAAACATGCTCTTCTCATCGTTATTCATTTCTTTTGTTGATAATTTCATTCTAATTTTATTTTATCCAATAAGTGTTTCTGGAATTAATTTTAGAAAGGCAATGAAGGTGTAGATTTCGGTAGCGAGACACTCGAAACGGGCAAAATATCAGGCAAAATGAGAAAAATTCATTCCAATGCTGCAGGCACTCGTGGGCTGCATTGAATGCAAAATAAAAACACCATCAGCTCAAAGCGGTTTTTGCTCGTTTCCGCGCCATAATACGTGTCCAGTCCCAACACAAGGAGTCAAATTTGGTGTGAGATCGCCTTAACAGGTCCGTTTGAAATTCTCTTTCCAGATAGTTGAATTATGGTTCACATTGCTGGACCATCGTCATCCAGTCCACATAAAAGTCAAATTAAGGCCCCTCAATGTGAACCAAAATTCAACATATGCGGGGGGGGGGGAATCGATGAACTCACCTGGTGGCAGGCGATCAAAAGTTGAACAACTCTTCAACTTGTTCGGGGGAATCGATGAACTGACCTGGTGACAGGCGATCTGAAGCTGAACAGCCATTCAAATTATGCAGGGAAAATCGATGAACTCACCTGGTGACAGGTGATCTAAAGTTGAACAACCTTTCAACTTGTGCGGGGGAAATCGATGAACTCACCTGGTGGCAGGCGATCTAAAGTTGAACAACCCTTCAACTTGTGCGGGGGAAATGGATGAACTCACCTGGTGGCAGGCGATCTGAAGTTGAACAACCCTTCAACTTATGCGGGGGATATCGATGAACTCATCTGGTGGCAGGCGATCTGAAGTTGAACAACCCTTCATCTTATGAGAAATCGATGAACGCACCTGATGGCATGCGATCTGAAGTTAAACAACCCCCCAAGTTCCTGTCATGTGCACTCCTTCCATGGTGCTCTGAAACTTTGGAGAATGTGCCACCAACATCATTTCGTCACACACACAAATTGCTTTTGGATGTACCATTCAACATGCAAAACGTTTGGGGGATCAATCACAAAACGTTTTTGTGTACCGTACTTGGCCAAAATACAAAAAAAAAAAAAGATAGAAACTATGCTTCACCAGCGCATTTTGATTTTATAAAATGTGCAATCGCAAAAAGAAAGGGGATGTTTGATCAAATTTCTGAGAAACAACAGCATCATTTCTGCTCAACCCCTTCTCACTTCTACAGTTGCCACATGAGAGGGCCTATATGATGGCAATATGAGTATGCAACTCCAATCCAGATTAACTGCAAAAGGTTAGACAGATATTAAGGTGGCCAGATGCATTCTTTTTCAGTGTTGACTAGTTTCGTAACAAAAAACCCAACAAACAGAAAATCAATCTGTTTGCAGTTTTCTCTAACTCAGTGAAAGGCATGTTTTGGCATTGCACTCTTCCAAAAATATGTTCATCAGAATATTTCAGCTCTCACTGACACTTTTGCATCAGAATTCTAACATGCTGATTCAGGTTTTACTGGGAGAATCACCAAGGATTAGAAATCTTGGAATGCACATCCCCCCCAACTAAAAAACGCAGGGATTACCTTGAGAAAGGAGCGAAAATACAGGTCATCCCCTGGTTCCATTTTACATAGCCTTTATCATGTGGAGCTCCTTCATTGCATGCTGCTTTGCTAAAATTCCAACAATAGAATTGTGGTTTGCTTTCCGAACCGGCTCAGACTTCAGAGATTTTAAATGAAAATTTTGCTCAATAGAAATGAAAGTTTTTCTCATTGTTAGATCACGGTAAGTGCACAGCAAGTAACTGCAAATGCGCAAAAGTTTGCGTAAAGTAAAATCTGGAATGATCTGAACACTCAGTAAAGCCTAACGGATTCTCAGAAAACGGGGTAAAGTCCCATGGAAGAAACCCCACGCATTAGCATTTGGGGAACACCAAATTTGACGACAGATACGGAGTATGTGACAAAGTTGGAAATGATTGGATCAAGAAGGCGAACGCACAAAAAATAACCTGAAGCAATAGAAGAGTTTATTGTGGATGATTATGGTTGGAAAGAATTGAACAAAAATAGTAAGCAAACAGAAATAGCCCTGACCTGCAGTGGCTGTTTCATCGGAATCAGGCAGCAAAGGATCAATCTTTGCTTCCAAGCAGCTTTTGTCGTCATCCAGTGGAAAACTTCCACCTTCAACTTCCAGGAAAATGAAGCTGGTGTTCCTGCTCACTTCTTGTGCGCTGATATCGTTTTCTTCACAGAGTCCTGGTTCTATATTTATGTTCTCGTCAGAGTTGAGATAGCAAACAGTATCACTAAATAAACACCCGTCATCATCATCAATTGAAGGAAGTAGCAAATCTGAAAAGGTGGTCTCTTCTTCGTTAAGTTTTTCTGCTTTAACTTCCACATCCACCACAAGTTCCTCTTTCAAAACAAGATCCATTAAGCTCATATCACCAACATTTGAGTCTGTCTTGTCAGATACTGAAATGGTTTTGTAATAATTGATAGCTCCTTTTGAAATGAAAACATAGAAAATAGCCTGTGGGAATATAGTGCAAATCTGACTGAAAAGGTTTACGTTTTGAAAATTCAGTGAAAAAATGGATCATCAATCGTACAATATGGCAAATGATTCAGAGACATGATCTGTCAGGTGTTTTGCAGCACAAATCTGGCCACCAGGCAGCGTAACTTTGAACTTTTTGTGGATATTTCCCAAGCCTTTTCGCGATTTTTCGGTCTCATTCCCCAAGCCTTGAGTTGTGAAACAAGATTACAAAATTAGCTAAATCCGATCATTGATGAACCTCGGAGAGAACTTCACAATTGAATGATTAAACGTACTTTTAATTGACATCTGCTCCATGTTTTCCTTTCTTCCTCGACACACGACGCGTTTCGGGGCGTCACGCTCCCGTCGTCAGGTGCTGGTCGATAGGTCGAGAGGTGCTGCTCAATTGAAGCGTCGTCTGCTCATTCGACCAGCACCTGACGACGGGAACGTGACGCCCCGAAACGCGTCGTGTGTCGAGGAAGAAAGGAAAACACGGAGAAGATGTCAATTAAAAGTACGTTTAATCATTCAAGATTACAAAACGTCACGAAATTCTTTTTATTTTTGTTTGCGGGGAGCATTCCTTGGTTTCCAACAACTCGTAACAACTCACGGCTGTTCATCAACTCAATTCAAACATCAAACAGAGGACACTACAGAAAAGATTTATTGTTCACATTTCTGCCCTGGGGGACAGCATGCATGGCAATGAACTGCAAGCGTGCTGCAGCCTTGCACTTCACACTCCACTTGAAGAGCCAGTTCGCAGCATCTTTTTTTTCTCAAACTTTTTTTGGGGATTTGTGGATCTTTATAGGGGTCGTTTTTGTTTTTTTGACAAATCACTAGTGAGACACAGATGGGCTTTTTATTTTTAGCGAGATTGGCCAAACGGTTTTTGGGAAAGGGGTTCAAAAATAATATGCAACTGTACGAGGCTGAGCCTTCAGTTATCATTCGGTTTTCTTTAGATTCCAAGTTGGGAAATAAGCTATGGAGCAAGTGAGCATATTTAAGCTCACCGAATCTATATTTCTCGCAAAGCAGTGAGCACCCGTTTGCACCCAAAGCATCCTGAACGGCTGAGGTGGAGACACAAGACTACTCAGTTTATCTGGTCCGCAATTCAAGAACAAAACGAAATGTGACCCACACAAATAAGGTATCCGGCTTGCCAGAGAGTGATGCAAGAGAAGAAAATGGTATCAGGACCATACGGATTTAAACTGCCTGATCATCAAGGCCAGAAACATTGCAGTGGAGGGAGGTCAGGGCTGGAGCATTTGGAGGATTTAGTTCACTGGGCACCGACCACAATCGCTTCCAGCCGGAACAGGTGTCTTCTTCACTTCTACAGTGGCAATTGTGGCAAGAAACTAGCAAAAATGCAATTACTTTTACAAGCCAGATGTTGTGGATGCTTTCAGAAGGCCAGTAGGTATATTGCGATACATACATCATTGCGATACATACATCATTGCGATACATACATGTAGAATCATGGGGCGATACAGATTCGAGTGAATAATGGAACCTTCATATTTTATCAGAATTTTTTCTCATGCAATATTTACACCTTTTCCCAGCTTTGTAACTGGTTTGATGCTGATTTTTCCTTAACTGATAGAGGATCATTCCAATTCTAGGTGTAAACTGCATCGGTTGGACAATGGGAAATGGGACACCATGGTAAACAGGTAATCTCGAGACCGAGAGAGCTACGTGTCATGGTGACATTTGTTCTGTTCTTGGCTTTCTAACAGTTCAGTAATTGACCTTCCTAAAAAGAGGGGACATCTTGTTTTGGAACACAAAAAATGATGAAAATAGCCAAGTTGTTTTTTGTTTAAGCATATCAACATTAAGCTTATGTGAGCCTTCTTGAGCATCAATGATTAATTTGAATCAAAACTAAGATTGTGTGCCGATTGTGAACATCGTTCTCGCATTAAAACTACCTACATGATTTCATGGAGTTTTATTTATGCAGATAATGCCAGACAATCGGTTTGATAATTTTTAAAATCACTTGTGGAATGTGCACCACAGGTCACAGTCTCATGAAATGCCAAAGGTTTTTCACTATTTTTCTAATTTTGTGCTGGAGTGGCTTGTGTTTTTTTTTTGTTTTTTTTTGCTTGGCTTTTTTTCACCATTCGCCCCTGGACTTCAAATTGTCAGTTCCTCAAGTGTCTGCCAGGTCAGTGCGCCACATGAAACTCGAGCAGTCAAGGTCAACGTCTGATTGATTGAAAATAGATAAAAAAATGATTTCCAGGCCATAAAACACTTGATATGGCAAACGAGACTAAGCGATAGAAATCTCTCGATCCTCAAAATCAATCATTGGATCGAAACTGCTGATTCTTCTAAATTTTGGACGACCGATGATTTTGCAGAAATTAGGTGGGCTTTCTGCCCATCTGTGCTCTCGTGAATGCGGTAGACACTTTCCTCCTGATTTCAAATGAATCACATGAAGTAATTTGTCTGTTGTCAACAATTGACAACTCCTCAGTTGTGCAGAACGACAGGACCATATGGACAAAACTGTCTAATTTAATTTAATTTAATTTGCATGGAGAGGACTCCGGCTCACATCAATACAGTTCAGAAGCAATTCCAGGGGTGAATAATAACCCAGGCAGTGTGGCACCAAGCATGTGATGGTGCGCATAGTTTGCCAGAAAACCACTCTACAAGGTTTCGCTTAATACAGGTTGCAGCACCAATGTCACGAGGCACATCAAAAAACCATATAATGAAGTGAATTCCACTCGATGGTTGTCCAATCAGCGAATGAATACAAACCAACATCCTCATTTGATTTGCCTCGTGGAAGCTAAAAATCGTGATCATGCCTGCCAAAGTTGGTTGGCGGAAACAGGAAATCTTTTAATCCAGATTATCCCCATCAATGTTTAGGGTCAGAAAAATGCCAGCTTACGTTGAAACTTTCCTAGGATTGGCTTATGATTTTCGGCCCAATTTGCCAAGCATTTCCAAAACACTGTCATGAGGTGCATATCTGACAGTTACAAACCGTGCTGCCTTCCTCTGAATACCCTCCAACTGCTTAACTTGTGGGTTATGACAGGATCCCACACTAATGAAGTATATTCCAGCAGGGACCAGACTATTTAACACATTGTATGCAAAATAATTTGCACAATAAAGTACACGGGAAACATGTTTTCCCCAGCTCTGACCTCAGAATTGTACACGGGAAATATGGACTGTAAATAGAGAAACAAATTTCAGATTTCTTTTAACAACACTCCGAAGTCAGAAATCAGATACGGCTATTGAAAATCCTAATCAGAAATTGGTGGTCAGGCGCAATTGTCAAATTCATCGTCTGAGCCAGATCAGAAACAGTCTGACTGGTCCCTTCGAAGATGGAAACTTTCGAGTTCAAACTTGATTTCAATTAAAATTGTCCGTCGAGGAAAGCAAAAATTGTTCACGTATGAAACCAATTATGCGAGATTTATTTCTTGAATAAAGGGAAAAATTAGTTGAGCAAGTTTTGGGAAAAGGCTAGAAAAACACAAAAACGCAAATTATGAAATTATTATCAGTTGTATCACGCATGAAATTATGAAATTTATTGCCTGATTGAGACTAGATGCATAATCGGAGTGCTCACTTCTGCATTCGATTTTGAACTCAAATGATGGAGGTCATCCAGACAGGCAGAAGAAATCCATTCACAAACAGAAGAAATCGTGGAAAGATTAACAATTTCAATCATCAATGCACGGGCACCACGAACGGGAAACATAGTCAACAATAAATTAACAAACTGGCCGCTAGCCGTTCGCAAAAAAACTGGAAAATGGCAACGTTTCGCACCCGCCGACGTGGGGCTTTGTCAAGCAAAATTGGAACAGATCGCTGGTCTCCTTCATTGCCGCTCTGAGTCTCAGAGCAGCAGTGAAGGTGACCAGCGATGTGTTCCAATTTTTGCTTGACAAAGCCCCACGTCGGCGGGGAGAGAAACATCGCCATTTAAGTTATTTACGGACGGCTAGCGGCCAGTTTATTTCTTTGTTATTGACCAATTTCAATCAGAAGCATAAATTACAAACCGAGAAAAAGCCAGAAAGATTTTGCTGGCATTCTTCGTAATCTAATGTGGAAATAGAATTGATGGACTGCTTTATGGAGCAGTTTATAACCAGGCAGGAAAACTTTATTGGTGGAGAAATCGTTAAGAAACTTTTCAATGGGCCTGTATTCGGCCATTTCAAACAAAAATGCCTGAAAATGGCATGTAAAATTTAAATTGAAAAATTTTAAAATACCTGTAGGCCCCACAAATGGCAATAGTGCAAACATTACTGGTGGTTGACAAATCAAGAAGGGGACAAGCTACTTTGAACCCCACAGCAGCAAAGTCCCATACCTCGAGCACTGCCGTAAGCATCGATATCCAGACCCCCTTCGGAGACTTGCAAGCAGCCCTCATACGGCCGTACTGTGCAAGCTGCTGAAACTCAAGACATACTGTGTCCAAATATCAATTGAGCGAGCCAAATTCACTGGTCAATTTCATGCTCACAACATCACTCTTTTCGAGTTGGTAGGTAAGTTTTCCACTTGAAGATGAGAACTGCCAACTGCACAGTTTCCACGAACAAAACTTTGTTCTTTTTAGTCGGCATTCTTTGCATCCCACATATCTTCCATCTTGAAAAAAGGAGTGCGGGTTAAGCCAATAACAGTGTACACGAACTGTCACCATGGTAAGGATTGGGCATCGAGGGTTTAGCATTTTCTGAATTCCCAATTTCAGCATGCTCAATTTGTGCCTTCAGGTGGACTAAAGGAACAGAATCACTTGTATCACTTCACACAATTGGAAGAAAAGGGATATTGTCCACTTAGACTGAAATTGGTTTGCTGTAAGACAGATAGATAATCATTCAGTCACTTGTAAGCAACACATTGTATGGACAAAATAACATTGCATGCATCATGGCATGTGGCTGTTGCACAATGTAAAGTGCATGCAACGTTTTGAACAACTTCTAACCACAAATTTATCGGCCAACAAACAGCAACAAAAAAGAATTTCAAGACCAGTGTTGAAAATTTCATTCATGGTTTGTTGATGCAAAGAAAAGCACCTGCACGACTGCGACTTTCCATCTGCACGAACCAAAAAACGAAACCAAAGTCATTTTGTGGACTTTTAAATTTTTAAATTCAGTTATGCATTTGGGTCAAAGAAAACATTCAGTCAGGGTCAGAGAAAACATTCAAGGACAGACAAAACATTCACTGTCGATTTAAGGTGGTGCGAAAGGTGCATTCATGTCCCACAATGAAAATAGGACCTCAGTCAAAAGGCACCATGAAAATAAATTGTCATTCATCATTGTGTGGGGTTTTGCTTCACTGTGACTTTCCACCAGCATGAACGCATTCCAAAAATTCACAAGCAATTTCCATAACATTGACATTCATGCATGTGAGAATGTACAGCAGTAAATTCGGAATTTGTCAGCAAGTTCATGACAGTGTCAGAGGTGCATTTCCCACAGTAGGTACGTGCTGTCCACTTTGGCAACCTCTGCCAGACGGAAGAATATCAACCCTTTTTAATGCAATTGTTTATGGACATTGACAACACAAAAGTAGGTAATGGCCTGCAGAGCAGTTCTTCAGACCTGAAAATACACTTCGCAAATGTCCAAAACTCTGAAGCAAATTTTCAACTGGTTGGGATCGATTAAAGAGGACAACAATGGACCATTTTGTCGAACGTGATCAGATAGCATTTTGTTGAATGTGATCACATAGCAGTTTTTAAAAACAGAAGCAGGAAAACGGGGTGTCAGAAAACGTTTTTGAAAGCTTCCCTGCTATCCAACAGCCTTTCACATTCTGTTTGCGGTTTGGAGACAAACACCATTCCTTGACAAAAATTCCAGGTTTAGCGCCTGAATTGGGATCTCTTTTGCTGTGGGGCCAAATTCCAATAGCAAGTAAACCCCTAATTTCAGAGTATGCAGAGACCCTTTTATCGCAAAAAACTCTGGTCCTCATTTGACAATGACAAATGTCGCACTTTGATTTTTCTAATTTGTGGAGTCTAAATGATCCAAAACGTGTAAATTACCATGATAATTTGATCAATGGTGGAATCAGCTAGGTATATTTTTCTGAAGTGTTTACGAGAAACTTATAAATGCCAAAGTTCGATGATACACAGGCAAGCCGAAAAACAATAAGATCCTCAGAGGTCTTCCCATAATCACTCGCATGCCTTTAACTCAATGACCAATTCAGTGAATGCAACTGGTTGCGAAAATTTCATAAATCTGCAGTGCGACTTCTCATTATTGTAAAGCGAAACCCTTTAAGCGAAACCTTGTGCAATGGTTTTCTGGTAAACTATGCACATCATTCCATACTTGATGCCAATCTACCTAGGTTTTCATTCTTCTCCTTCTGGAAGCTCTCATAAACTGTGCTGATTTGCGCCGGAGTTCTCTCCATGCAAATTAAACTAAATTATTATTATTATTATTATTATTAAAGGATGCATCCATCTGCTGAGTTGGCTATTGAGATGAAGGAGTGCTAGTGCTTATGGGAATACCTCTGAAGATATTGAATTTTTGGAAACAGGGAAAAGGCTGTTTCTTTCGTTCAAGCTTGGCCTCAGCTCGTCACTCACCCTCGCCCATTTGATGTTGAATGAGGCTTCTGTCGGTGAGAATCTCCCGACATTCCTGCAGGTCTCTTTGGACTCCTTTCCATCACTAAAAGGATTCCAATGAAGGAAGTGTTGTGTTGTTGCTGGTGCAGTGTTTATGGCATTTCATTTTGGATACCAATTTCATTTGGAAAAAAATTGTTGCTGCTTCATTGGATTTTCATTTGAAAAAACGAAATCAGTGATATATTCCATCCCTCCTCAAGTGACTTGGCATGCTGTACGATCCCAACACTTGCCACAATTAAATGTGATGCTTTTGATCATGTTTCATTAAATTTGCAGAAATTGCAACGACGTTGCTTTCATCACATCTGAATGGCCTGCATGTGATGTGGTGCTTTTGATGAAGCTTCAAGTGGTTTGGGGAATTTGTCTAAATGTTGCACTTGTCACATTGCCGTTGCATGTTGAGGGAAATCTTCGACTCCTTAAAATGAGAAAAACCAAATGTGCCACAATTCTTTAAATCAAATCTAAGAGTGCTAGTCTAAGAAAAGGCTCTTTCCTCGTGACCTGTCAATAACATGTACGTAAGATTTCGAATTTGGCCCACCACAGCAATCCATCCCTAGTAGAACACAAATTTACAGCCCTGATGACATTCAGTTTTGCACCCCTTTCATGCCTTTCGTTCTAAAAAACGTTTGTATGTCATTCATGTGGATTGAACTAAACTCGTTAAAATTCACACCTGTCACATGTCTGCTGAAGAGTGACAGTTTTGATGGCGTCCAACTCATTTGGATACTTTTGTAGTGTAGCCGCACTTGTCACATTTAAATGGTTTGATCACAGATTGGCAGATTTGATGCCGCTTCAAGTGCTCTGGCGACTTTGTCGTGTGGTGACACCTGTCACATTTAAATTGCCCCTCCGAAGAGTGTCTGACCTGATGTCGAAGCAAACGTGCCAAGCATTTGCAACTGTAATGACACTTGTCACACTTGAAAGGTTGCTCAGAAGCGTTCGAACTCTGCTGTTGCTTCATTTGCACGTCAACATGTGATTCTAAAAAGAACGGAAAATAAGGTCAATCAGATCCTGTTAGACTCCTTAAATGAGAACCATAAATCTCCTCCCAGAACATCGAAAAAGGCTTCGAAGGAATAGGGTCCAGGAGAAGAGACCTCATATCAATGGAAGTTGCTGGGCTGGGACCAGTATAACTGCCAAACTTTGTAACATGTGTTTGAATTGCTTCCCTTTTCAAACAAAATGCACAACACTACAGAGCAAGTGTTACAGCTGCTCTTCCTCCCTTTTGCGACTGAGAATTCACATGCATCTCAGTACTTAGGTACACATGTGCAATTTGCAAAAATTGAAGCAAGCCAGGGCTGGGGGCTAGTTATGCCACTTAAGTCATGGTTAGTCACCTCCCACGTTTTCCCGAAACTGTTTTTCACCCTTACAGCATGTATAATGGGAAATGTCCAAAACTGGTGCTCACATAAGAAAAAATACTGTTAGGTAATGGAAGCACAGCTCGTCTGGTGCCACCAAATTTTTTACGTCTGCCTCAGTTGTTTACCCAGGAGTGGAAAATAAGCATGAAATGTCTTAAGGTGCAATTTGGATAATTTAATTTAGAAAAAAGATTCAGATTTCGGGGGACTCGGTCCACCAAAGCCAGGGATTTTGGAACCCCATTTGGTCCGCTTGATGCCACTCGGGTAAATTTCATCCACAATTTGGGGCACATTTGGCACCACCCCAAGGTATCCAACTTTGCACATCCTGATTCCAACATTAGAATTTGATCCAGAAAGGACATTTGTAGAAAGTTGGAATGAGAAACTAATCCAGAAAGTTAGAAAATAAAAAATTACGATTTCAAACAAACAGGGCACCATAGGGCAGAACGGAAGTGAAGGATTCACTGAAAGCACGAACAAAAACAAATCCTAAAGGTCGAAAATGGATTTTTAAAAAGCAGGGCTTCAGAAGGAAATGAAGTGGGTATGGCAAGATGAGGAATGGAAAATGAATTTCATCCCATGTGGTACCTTTCGGGGTGGAGGCAAGAATAAAAAAAACTCAGAAGAGGCTAAAAATTGTGTGCGGCAGAAGGCACAAGTGTTGGCAGGTGGTCGAAAAGCCTTGAAGTTCAAAACGGAAAGCTGCAAATACAAGAATGAAAAAAAATCAATCCCATCCTAGACCTGCGGTCTCATGTAAAACAAACATCTCTGCATCGAACTCCATTGGGAGAAACTGGACACCAAAGTCTGTGATTGAAGGATTGCAGAATTCGCGCATCAGCAAGTGCAAACTAAAATAAACTACGTAAGTTTTAATAGAAAAATCCAAACCTAGCAGAGCATCCGTGGCAATAAAATTTATGTCATTGACATTTCCAGAAAATGACTCATTCTGATGCAGAAAGGTAGACAAAGACAGTGGCTGGTGCTGCGGTTGTCGTTTATCCCCAATTGAATGCTGACCATTCAAAATGGGCTCAGCAAAAATACCTGCATATTTAAAACAAGAAATAACGGCGTGGCAAAATTAAAAATCTAACGAGAAAAGAAAACAAAATAGTGTTTTCATGTGCTCTGTCGATTTGAACCACGAAAAAAAAAATTAAGACAAAAACAATTGCCAATAATTCTTCAGGGCTCTGTTTACAGCGGTGCTTCCCTAAACGGTCGAGGCACCGCACTCTTTCGGATCCACGAGTGCCCAGTGGGTCACTTTTGGTAAGCAGAACTGGCGCTGTGGGATGAACCACAGACCAACATAGGCTTGGCACTGATCGTAGTGATCGTGAACTCTTCATGGATATGGAAAAAACTGGCTCAGCAATCATCAAACATTGTGAAATGGAAACTTCGCCCTGATTTGGAAAACTTGGATGGTACCTATATTGCTTCCTAAATGGATAAACATGTGAAAATAGGCCATCACTAAGAGCAGGTACCTATGTAATATGAAGTGTTTGTCTTCGCACACAGGGTCTTTCTCCTCAAGAATCACCCTCAGTGTACTCTGTAGGTAGAAACACCCTGTGTTTGCCCAAACATCCATGGGACAAACCTTTGTCGAAGGCAGTTCTTTCTTTTGGTTGGATGTCAAAAATTGGGTCCTGCTTCGATTGATGTTCCAAGACCGGCAGTGTTCCCGACAGCCTTCATGATGTTTCTGCAAGCCAGACACTTCATGATGTTTTTTTTTCTGGGGATGGCTTTTACAAATGATTGGAGCAAGTGTGGCAATGGACAAGGAAGGTATTTTAAAACAGAAAAGCATGATGCCAATCAATGCCACGAAAATCCAAAACTAAATTTCTTGGAGTGTCCATGACATTTCCAGGCCGCTTGATTTTGGTGGGTTGCTTGGAAGGATGCCTTAAGGATGTGTGCAAATGCTTCTGGAGAAGGAGGTTAGGCTGAAGGCCACCTTTGGGGTATGGGACGGAGCCAGAAGAAGAGAGGTTTCGGGATAGCCTCCCACAAAAGCTGATGCATTTTGATAAATTTGGGGTCACCAAATGGCACCCTGGGGCATTCCGTACCTCATTTTCTACTTTTATTTCTTTAGTAATTCCCTGAATTTTTTCACATTTTTACTTTTATCTCATTTCCTGCATTTTCCCGAATTTCAGGTTTTCCAGATGCACATTTCCAAATTCCTGTATTTTTCAAGTCTTCCAGGTGATTTCATCCTGATTTAAAAATTCTACTGAAATTAAGAATGGAGAATTTATTTAGCATCAAGTGGAACACAATTCCTGCAAAAACGGATTGTGGCTAACAAAAAAGAATGAAGAATCCAAACCTGTTCGCACATCTGGGACAGTGTTTGGGTTGCTGCTGGAACCATTATCTGACTCAATCTGATGCAGAAACGCAGACAGGGAAACTGGGCGCCATTGCTGTTTATCCTCGCTTAAAAGCCGATCATTCATATTAGGCTCAGAATGGAATTCTATAAATAGAATTAATAACATACAAGAAGGAGGACAGAATACATTTCCAATACTCTCTACAATTCTCGGCATTGTTTGCTGTGTAGTAGATAATGTGACGCAAATGTATCCATTTTACCCCTCTTCTCACAAGTTGCAATAGTTTGTGTAAACCTCCACCATAATTAAGCCACAAATTTACTACCCCTAGAGAGGAGATGGAAAGATGGACTTGCGAAATTTGTAAAAACAAAGATTTTGATGCTCCAATCAGAAATCCTCCACAAATTCAAATTTGCAAAAGAGATGAGAACTTTGTTGGAGAATCATTCTTTATTATTCTTATTGTCCCTCCAGTGTTTTTTGTGTCGCATCTTTGCAACACTTGCCCTAAAACCAGGTGAACTCAATTAAGTTTTTATTTCTGGTAAAACAGGGAATCTGCCGTCAACATATAATCAGCATATCAGTGCTTAAATTGTGCGGGCTCCTCCTGCTCTTTAGAGTCGGTGGACCTGGAGGTGCCGATCTCCAGGACCGGCTGTCCTTCTTCGCTTGGGGGGTGGCGGGGCTTGATATGCATGTGTGTCGTCTTGCTCTGGAATTCTTGTCCTTAAAAAAACTGAACGGGCCCAAAGGCCCTTTTGAAAACATTCCTGTCCGTTTCAAATCTTGGTAGCCGACCAATTTGTTTGCAATTTAAGCACTGTAGCAGATAAATTAGCGTAGGTACCTAAGTCACTGGCGTAGTTAGCATAATCCCACTTTTCCGTTCCTTATTTTACTTTTTACTAGGAGATGGTGTCTGCAAACAAAATATCCACAAAGTTTTGTAACAAGGATTTTTGCGAAATCTTGAACCAGCAATATGTTTAAGGTAGGTACTTACTTGCTGGAGGGGAGAAGAGCCCCAGGACTTTCATGAATAGTATGGAATGCGATAATATGTGGCAAAAATGCAGAAAAACTGTGAAAGATTAATGAACTGCAAAGAAGGCAAACAAGAACAGAGGTAAAATCCTTACCTACACAGTAGTGAGAATGGTCTCGGAATTTTCAGATGAAATTTCGGGGAAATCTGTATTTTAAAAACAGGTTGTATCATGTGGTGAGAACTGTCTTGACAAAAACCAAGAAAACAAATTTCTTCCAAAGTCAAAGCTCCCTGGTTCCTATCTGCCGATTATTTTATTGTGGCAGGCACAGAAAA
Source organism: Sinentomon sp. SZTP_YWyxl (assembly GCA_030068105.1). Classification (NCBI taxonomy): domain Eukaryota; kingdom Metazoa; phylum Arthropoda; class Protura; order Sinentomata; family Sinentomidae; genus Sinentomon; species Sinentomon sp. SZTP_YWyxl. The sequence continues at coordinate 26,747 of JASGXE010017749.1, forward strand.
ATGGCACAAAGCGCTGGGTACAGTTAAAATTCAATACCTGACTGAAAAGGTTCAATGTTTGATTCAGCACATCCTTGGACACCGTCTTCCTTCAAATCACCTCTGTCAAGCACTTGGAATTTATTAAAAATGTCTGTAGCTTTATCATCCATAGCAATGATTGCTTCTCCTGCAAGCGGCCCAGCTTCCAATTTTATCCCCTGATCACAGTTCACGTTCTCAAGGAGTAAGCTTAGTCCAAGAGTATGCTCTCCAATCGATGGAAGGAGAATCTCTGCAAAATAGCCTTTCCGTCCTCTTCCAAATTTATGTCCGTGGCAGTTACACCCCCTTTTAAAACAGAACCACCACTTGAGCACTAATCATCTACAATGGAAGGTGTGTTGGAATTTTACATTGGATGTCTCCAGTTGGAGAAATATAGTTCAGAAATCCAAATGAATACATTATGTGCCAAGCCTGGTGATGAATCCAAAATAATTATTGGAATAATTTCAGCATCTGACTTGGAGGAAAGCTAATACCAACTGCAAAAGGAGGCAAATAGACAACATGTGAGAACTTGACACATTTAGGTATTCCTTTTGGTTGGATGTCAAAAGTCTGTTTCGATCGAATGCACCACAATGAGAGATGATGTTTCCGACCCACGGCACCACGGCATTTTGCTGGAGCTTGGGACTGCACACTTGATGGGTCTTGGTGACCTCCTGGGTATAATGCTTGGATGCCCTTAACTCTGAAGACAGCTAATGAAACCGGATAAGATCATCAGCAAATTTCCGTGGGTTGTGGTCTGGCATGTAGTTCAACCTGCACCTCTACAAAATGCTTCTGCGAATTGATGAGATTCCACCGGTCTGAAACCATGTCATGCATTGTGGGGCCTATTCTCAGAATGGGCTCATATTTGTCAGCTGACCAAAAAGGAAGAACGACCTTTCAGAGGTTTGATAGATCGGCCTTCATTAGGTAGGTACCTACCTGCTTACATCACTGGTCAAAGTCGAGTATGGGTTCTTGGTCTGCCTCACTGGGTGGCACACTTTTTCCCCGATTTGTCCCTACCACACGAACCAATTCAAATGTGATATGATATGCTAAACAGAATGATATGATGTGCCAAACAGATTTTCCAGTACCCCAGAACACTTTACAGCATAAACATTTGTCGAAGCGAATTCCATGCTGTTAAAAAAGTGATCGTATCACTAATGGTGGCCATTGTTTACATCGGTTGCAACCAGGAATGGGTAAATGCAGAAAATCCTTGGTATTATGCATCATTTTATTTTCCTACCAACAGATACGCATCACGAACTTATTCCAACATATGAATTCAATGTCAAAAGGTATGTACCAAAGGAATAGATTGTCGAGCTCTTCTCAGCAGTACAGCACTCGAGAAATAAATTTCCAATTTTTTGTCACTTTTGATGGGCCCAGCTGGTATTACCTACTGCACAATTTGAAACGTTTATGGATACAAGTTGGAGAGCAGTTATTTACGACCAATGTGAGATTATACTCCTCGTTTTTTTCATCGGAGAATACCTTGATTCCTGCTTAATCTAAAAAAATCAACAAGACTTTATGAAATTCGAGCATAACTTGGTTCGAATTTCCAATTGGTGTACAGCATTCTTGGCTTTATGCTTATTTTAAAGATGCAGGTTTTACCAGATCCGAAGAATTCTATGTGGTAGAGTATTTCTTCTACACACTGACATTGACATGTCATGTAAGATTGTTAGTGAGTGACATGGCAAAAATCAGCGTTGGGCATATTTTTACGTAGCATTTCTCATAATTGGATTGAATTATGTCATCAGCAGCATCTTGGGTGATTCAGTTTGACCTGGAAAATACAAAAACAAACTTTTCCACTCAAAACCTACACCACTTGTGTGAGCTGGTAATGGATTTTCAGACCCTGCATAGCCTATTTATTTGGGCAGGGATTTTTTTGGGTTGAAACAGCAATTTTCCAGGATGAACTGAAAAGCCATGCACAACAGAATTCAACGGAACTGCAATCCGCAATCGCTGATGCATGGCTAGAAGTCATGTTTTTTAAATTGGAGATCACTTTCCGGGATAAAAATATATGGCAGCCGAAGTTCAAACAACATATCAAGAATGATCACCGATCAATTGAATCGAGATCACAACCACTTTAAAGAAGAAACGAGAAAATCATCTTTCACACTCCAACTCAAATACCTAACGAGAAAAGATCAGTTTATTTCGGTCCAAGCCCAGAATTCATCTTGGAAAAACTGGCCATTTGGTAGTTTCCCAAGACATTCTTGGATTTTGCACAAATGAATAATTTTCAATTTTGTAGCATTGGATTGTTGTATAAGCGCGTTCCCTCTCGAAATCTGAATTTTTGGAGTGCATTCCAGCCCAAAAATCTGGGATGTGTGGGAACCCGAGCTGGAAGCTTGGATTGGAGCTACATCATTATTTCACGGGAATTATTTTATCTCCAGAATTAATGGAAAAACAAAATCAGAAATCAAAAAACCAAAGGGAAAATTGGAAAGATCCAAGCATGTGCAATCCTTCGGTGGGAAATTTGGAAATCACACATGTGACCCAAAAATTGTCATGCTGTAGATGTGCAAGGAATGATTTTGACTCGGAAGCATTGTCCTTTGAGAAAACACTGTGAAAAAACGAAATGAGAACACATGATGTTTGTTTGAGCAGAAAGGGGGGTGGGGTAAATTGGCCCTATGTTTCATTCAAACATGCTTATCAACATTGTTGTCGACATTGCTGCATCATATTGCAGCCCCCGTCTTTGTGGGATGCTTATGCTCTTTAACCAGTTTGTTTTTACATGTCGAATTTGACTTATCAAGCCAAACACGTCACAAAATGTGGTGGACCAAATTACCCCATTTGGGGTAATTCGGTCTCAGTGCTGGAACTCCACAACATTGAATGACCAAGGACATGGGGTTATTTGATCCAGTAAGAGGGCATGAAAAGGGGAAATTTCATCCAAACTTCAAGGTTGTTGGTCAACCGGGGCCAAAGTTTTTGACACATGCTTGCAATTAAGCGCTTACTTTTCGCCAAGCCGTGGTGCCCAGAACTGATCACTTAGCGATCAAACTGGGGTTTGTGGGATGCAGTAGTCTAAATGTCAATCTTTTCAAACGTCAAAAAATTTCTGCTACAGCAAGTCTTCCGAGATGCCAAAAATGGCCAAAAACACATGCCGCGGAAAAGGAAAAAAACAAAATGGCGGAAAAAATAAGGGTTAAGGTCGAAAGAGTTGCAGTTTGGTTCATCAAAAATCTTGCTCTTTCTTTTTCACCGTATTTTTTCAGTCCCGACAGTAAAAAATTATTGCAAAATAAGCAAACAAAATGGTCAAATGCCTGCTGGAGCCTGGTCATCATGGAAAACCAAATTTCCCAGGAGGGGCCAAATTACCCATTAAAACCTGGTTTTGGGATAATTTGGCCCACATTTTCATTTCCCAATACAAAAACCCCCAGAAATAAATCTGCTAACCTGATCACTGGAATTCTATCTTCAACCTATCACAGTGATGTACCATAAATTCCAGAGATTTTCAGGCAGAAGAACTTGAACTTTAATTTGGTTTTCGGAAATGTCCCAAAAGTGACACTTCATCAAAAGTGGAAAAAATAACATGTCAGTTTTGACAGGCCATGAGATTGTTTTCAGAGACAAAGGCAATATCTTGAAATGACTGAAATATCACCACAGAATGGGCCAATCACAGAAAAAGTTCCCAGGCCTTAATTTCCGAACAAGAATACACCGGATCAATTCATAAAGTGAAGGACCAAATTACCCCACGACCAATTTACCCCACCCCCTATTTTTACATAAAAAGATTGCGGGTGAAAATGTGTTGTGCCAACCACTTGCTTCCCATGCAAAACTTTCTTGAACCTTGCAGAAGACATAATGATTGTCGAATGGAGTTGCGACAAAGGCATACCTCCATTCGACAATCAGAATTGGATTCTGAACTAAAACGTTGCTGTACATTTTTTTCCCTGAGCACTTTGGCATTCAAACACGGGAGTCAATTAGTTGACTCTCATAGGCTTTCACAGAGGTTTGGTGGGAGTCTTGGAGTGTTAGTATTTGCTTGCAAACATGCCTACCTTGACTCTTTTTCATGAACTGTAACTCATCATTACTTCAGTTACTTGTGACTTGCGACACTTATTGGTTTCTTGTATGACTGACCTGTCAATTGTTACATTGCCAATGTTCTGCTGTTTGATAATCATGTGTTTATTAAATAAAGATTTGCCTATAAGAAAGGTTCAGCCAATGAGGTACGCTCTATAGGTACCTACCCTGTGCCCTCAAATGTGTTTTTTCTTTTTGTGAGCCCTTGCATGATGGTGAAGAAATCACCAAAATATGGAACGCTGAAATATGGAACGTACCTTTTACATCACGTAACCTACAGGTTATACCTATATGCGAATGTATGTGGCATAATACGTGTTTTTAGTGCAGCATAAGATTTCGTTGATACCCATCCCTGCTTGCAACAATTATTGGTTTACATGCCATACGTTCTTCACTAGCAGCTGAAGTCCGCAGAATTTCCCGAGCTCGGAGCTCCTGCATCCACACCTGTTGCTGGTAAGCCTTTGATCCTACTGATGCCTGCTGTCAAAAAGCCACTATCTAAATGGGAGGACAGAAAGAGTGCCGAGTGAACGATGCCAGTATCGTTGGCAGCCAATGCCCCTGGAGGAGTTCTCGCTTTTTAATCCTTGTGACATGGGATCTGTTATTGGTCTGTTATGTGATCCAATCGGTGTATCAGGGACGGCTTGGGTTATCCATCAATGGTCTTGGAAGGCCTGACACATCACTGGGATGGCAATTAAGCGGAATTCACTCAATGGGTGTTCATTTTTCGTAGCAGATGGACAACCTCTCAACTTTTGAGCAAGGTAAAGGCTTTTTTTTTGAATTTACGTCACTCAACAATAATTTCAGCTTGAAGTTTCCGGACTTTGCCTCTCAGGGAAGCGATGGGATATCAGGTGCAGAGTTTGCTCGTGAAAGATTACTTCCCTGCATCCTGCAAAGTTGGTTCCGGCAGACCAGATGCTTCCAGAAAGGAGGTCCAATCCGAGCAAAGGGCACACGCAGAGCATCAACACATTCTATCTGTTCTGTAACAGGACAAAACATTGGCTTTTTAGTTTTGCTCTTGGTGAACCTGGATAATTAGATGCCAGAATACGAGAAGAGATCAGACCAGGGTCCACGATTCACCAAAACAGAAAAAGGATCGGAAAAAGACCTGTGTGGGCGATGATAAAGAAAAAGACCAAGGGTATGGCCAGGGCTATTTGAAGGAACAAAGTTGCCGCATTCAAAGCACGCGAGCTTCATGCGGCAGCCCGCTAGAGGCGCTGCTGATGTTACCAGCGTACGTGCACGTGTTGCGCCCAATCGAAGCACACGGAAAGACCGGCGCGCTGTTCAAAAATTGCAATCTGAGACGGGAAAGGATGCACTTGCGTCTTTGGGCTCTTGCATCTTTTGCATCAAAGTTGCGAAAGGTCTTTGCCGGGCCTGGCTTCATCCTGCCAAGCAGTTTCGCCATTGGATTTGATGCGAACCAGACAAAATTGACACAGGCCATGACTAAAAAAACGTTTTGGGCCTAAACATGTATCATCGAACTCAAGCAATTTTTGATTCTGCAACTTCTGCATTTCTCAAACTCAACAAAAAATGCGGGTTGGTGGGATGGGATTGCAATTTCCCCAACAAATGATTTTGGGCTTTGATCGCAAATGTTTCCGCCGTTATTCAAAATGATTTTCCCAGGGCCGGACGCGTATTTTATTAATCTATACGAATCCGGCAATGTCCCGATTTGGCGCTTGGACAAAAACGCAAAATAAAGCCAACCTAACCTAACCTGACCAACCTAACCTTACCTAACCCATTTTCTATGATAAGTGTTTTCTTGCCTTTTTGTGGCTCGGGACGTTCACATGTGGCATCAAATACGCGGACTGGACTGGGCCGGGGTGCGATCGCACCCCGGGCCCCCAGGGTCTCAGAGGCTCCTACTCAAGCTTTTTTTGCGTCGGGGCAGGCAGTGCGAATTTTTTTTTGCGGCGGCAGGCCGTGCGATTTTTTTTTTTTGAGGTGGCAGACCGCACGAATAAACTTTTCCTTTGCGAAACAGGGCATGCAATTTTTTTTATTGTACATGCGAATGTGTTCGCTGTGCTTTCTCTCCCTCCCTCCCTCTTTCTCGCTCTCCCCTTCCATCCCTCCCTCTCTCGCTCTCCCTTTCCCCATCCCTTCCTTTCTCTATACCTCTCTGCCATCAAATGTGGCACATTTCATGGTGCCACACAGGTGCCACTTTTGTGTCGTTGAAGACAACCACTGAAAATCCTGCCATACTCATTTTGCCACTTCCGCCTCCTTCAGGTAAAAATTCAGAACAATTTGCCACCAAAAAGTCCTCCACCTGTAAAGTGGCTAATTTTTGGATGTAGTCGCTTTTTGACACTTTTAAAGTAAGTGATAAATTTGCCGATACTTTTTTTTTGTATTGTGGGCAACGAGAGAAATCGAGGTCTCTTTGGATCATCTTAAATTTTTGATGTCATCGCTCATCGGGGTTACTTTTGGATCGTCTTTGATTTCCTTGGTTACTTGTTGCCAGGCTGGGGCCTGACCCAGCCAAAGGGGCCTGGGCCAGGCGCCAGTCCCCTTTGGCCCAGGGGACTGGCGCCTTGGCCCAGTCTCTGAAGGGTGGAAATGCATGAAATTCGGGCGGGAAAAAATAAAGGCAGAACGTAACATATGTGGCTTCTCTCTTTCTTTTTTGCCACGTCCATTGTGTTGTGATTTGGAAATTGAGGAGGTGACTGAGGTGTGGATGAGGTTCCAAGAAGTTCAAGTACAGAAGTGCTGAACTGCACTGAAGATCTTTTCCCGAGATTAGTAAAAATCTGCAATTTCCAGTTTTATTGTGTTGTGTTCGTTCATCGTTGAATCGTTGTTCCTATTGCTGTTGGCCTGAGTCCCACCCTGCACCAGTGACCGAGAGCGGCAGCCGACAGGATGAGCGACGTGCTCTGCTGCTGGGATGCAGCTCTGACTGCTTTGCACATCTT